>JAECUM010055916.1:0-16451 GCA_016617855.1 Megalonaias nervosa | reverse complement strand
AGGAAAACAAATTAAGAACCAAATCTGGCACGCGTCTATGCAAACTGATAGAATAGGCAATGTAGAATGACATAATTTTATACTTAAGATCTCGCAAACTCCAGGTGTTACTGCATTTATTTGACAATAAATATAACATTGTGTTTTAGAAACTGATAGACGACAATTATGTGAATGAACGCTTTTAATTTAGGATTTGCCATTGACTTGGTAAGCTCGTGAAAAGGGTAACCTAACATTAATTTCCTCATGCCCTATTATGCCGCAAAACAAATGGTGTCCTACATATACTTCTTCTTGCCATGACTACTACTACTAATGCTACTACTACTACTACTACTACTACTAAGTTTTGTATGGTACTTGAGTAAGACCCAAGTTATGATTGGACATTAAATCAGCTGTGTAATTGTCTAATATTAATCGTTTCAAAGTCACTACAAGCGAAGATAGTGGTATTTTAGGAGTTTTTTTCTTTATTTAGAAGGAGGATTATAAGGACGGTAAGAGGCAAGTTTTAGTTAAAGATGCTAGATGTTAAATATATTGAGTACTATTGTTGATAAATGTGTGATGGTAGTAGGTACCTGACTGGTGGATGGTTGATAACTGTGTGCTAGATAGTAGATAACTGGGCTCTGAATAGTAGATATCAAGATGTTGGATAGTAGATAACTAATTAGTGCATAGTAGATATGTGTGTGCTTGTGTGTGATTTGGATTTTTAATGTAGCGTTAAAACATTTTTCAGTCATTTAGCTACGATGTCTGCAGTGTGGCAGTTTATAGTGATGTCAAACACTGGGGCATCATGTCGTAGACATGTAGAGTGATGTCTCACCCAGTCACATTAAAACCTGACACCAGACCTACCAATCCTAACACCAACTTCTTAATGATGAGCGCCTAGCGAAGCAGCTGTTAGTATCAATTGTATGTCTTTGATTTGACTCGGTCGGGGTTCGAACCCGAGGCTCACATAGTTGAAAACTGTGTGTTGATAGTAGATAATTGGTTGATTGATAGTACATAACGTGCTGATGGATAGTAGACAACCTCGTGGTGTATAACAGATAACTAAGTATTGGTATATTAGGGTTCTGAGGATAGAAGTTTGCTGTGCTTTAAAAATGGATGGGACAATTCTCGAATGGGGTAGAGAACATAAACTTACAAGGGCCCTCATAGCATGGTCAGGGGAGGTAATGAAGCTGATTTTGTTATCAAGCAAAACAAACTACCTTTTAAAGTGGCGGCCTAATGTTAATTTCCTTGTGGTGTTGACCCTATTTAACACGGGATTCACATTTGTCTCTTAAGTGCCATTCTCTACTACTCGCGATCTAGGATTATTATTACTAGAGAGAAAATATAGAAATTCATTACATTCTAATTTTATCTTACATTCTTTGTATGAATATTGTTTTGTGTTATACTTTAAGCTTTTCCTTTATATTTTTTACAGCTTGTTCACAGGGGCGGTACGGTATAAATTGCAGCAATGAATGTGGTAATTGCGCCAATATAACCTGTGATCATATCAATGGGACCTGTCCCTTTGGGTGTAGTGTAGGATACAATGGAATAACGTGTTTTGAACGTAAGAATTTGATTTTTTCATGTACATCAAACTGTATTTAAAGACCCATTTTTCTCATTAGGTACGGATGACAATTCAGAAGTGCAATTTTACATGTTTCAAAATATAGTCTTTGAAATAAATGCAATTCATTCGTTTACACGTTGACTATCAGTCAGGACGATTGTTGCTGAAAGTGCGAATAAAACATACAAGAACACTTCATACATTTTGAAAGAATCAAGCTTGTTGATTCTTGTGTTGATGTTTATTATGCGGCAAAGTCCATCTTTGCAATATTATTCTTTATTTAGAACAATTTCGACATTAACAGTTAAAATGAATAAACATATAATACGTCTTGTAGCAATTGTTAGAGAGCTAATGAGTTTGTCTATGTATAAGCAAGTTAAATTATACAGCAATGCAAATAGCTATCAAGTAATATGCACTGATAGTTACAAAGAACATTAGCTATATTATTGGCTGTTTTTGATAGTCGGAGTTACGTTCTAACATGTTCATAACTACGGTAATTATTGGAGTTTTCTGTAAAGAAACGATCATTCAAATTTGGATCTTTCAACTCATCAACTACATCTTTCTCTTTTCATGTAATCGACATTATTTTGAAATATTTCGATGTTTGCGCTAAATTTGGAATGTTGTCAAAGATAACAAAAAGTGCATAATTAAGTACAACTGGAACAATACGTTTAAATTTTCAGGTATGCAACAGGACGAAACACCGACAGAGTCTGCTTTTCCTAGAGGTGTTGCAGTGGGAGGGGCTGTCGGTGCGGCTGGCCTGATAATAATGATTATTTTGGTCGCAATCATTTTATGGAAGAGAAGGTAGAAAAGGCTATCAAGTACTTTTACGTAAACATGCTTTATTCATAAATTACATCAATTACACAAAACACCTTGATTTAAAGGAAACCAAATATAAAAAGGTAAAATGCTTGCTTGTTCACATCCTAAATGTGCTACCGCGTTACCAGTGGTCCTTCTCGTCTGTCTTACAATTACAATTAGTTAACCTGCTGAGTTATTTCTGTACACTTGCACAAAAAGAGATTACACGAGGAGAGAGGACATGTACCTAGCTCGTAATTTTCCAGAAGTTTATTCGATATAAAACGTAACGGAGATCATTCGTATCATAACTAGGACGCATACAGATAGAACAATAATTGTTTAAACAAGAATTGGTATAGTTATATAATTATCATCTTCACACTCTACATTTAGTAACGTATTATGCAGATAGCTATGATGCCAAATTTCCACTTTTTCTATTTTAGGAACGGTTCTCTTCGTGCAAAGCAGTATCAGTCGGAACAATCGTCTCCGAGTACATCAGGATCCCAGTTTTCTTCGAATATCTACGAAAATGCTGCTGCCTTAAGACTAGGTAGTTTAATATTAATTAAGATGGGTTTCAGAGTTTGAGCACGATTTCTTAGCTATAGATAAAGTAATTTGTTAAGCATAAGCGTCGAGTGCGTAAACTTGCAAATTAAACGATATTCCGTCCAAAATGAACCTTGTCTCTTTCTGTGAGAGCTGGACGAATACGTTTCAAATTTCCTAGAACGATCCATAAACTAATATTAATGAAACAAATTTTCCTATCAACCTTAACGATGTCCGCTTTGGAAATGATAGAAAGATCAATAGTTTTTCTATGAGAAATATTTATGTTATAATGATGAAAAAAACATCATATTTGAAAAGGAGCGGTGGATTATTAAGACATTGATGCCATACCATTTCGTCACGGCATATAAGAGAATATTGAACACCGCTTTTCGTAGTGTTATTACAAAAGCGAAAAAAATACTCAGTAGCCAAACCTTATTCACATTGCCCGCAATAACATCCATTCAGCGATTTCTGTGTTAGAATCGAAGCATCTGAAATAATATCAAAATGATGTCTTTCTCCTCTGTAGAGAAAGAACGTTCAGTTACGAAGCCAGAAAATGAAGATTCCTTTTTCAAGATAAACAGCGACAGGGAGGGGGATATACCTACTGAAAAAGCTGAAGAGTCGGGTGAAACAATAGATCAACAGCTTTATAGAAACGCTACCGCAGATACTGAAGTCGTTGTAGAGAGTGACAATGAGGAAACCGTTGGAAACAGGGATGAAAGAGACCAGCAAAATGTTTACTACAACACTGGGATAAATTCTAAACTAGGTGGAAAGAGAATTGCAGTCCAAGACCTTAGCGAGTATATTAAGAGGGGAATTCATCGTTCTAATTGCATCGAAGAAGAATTTAAGGTGAAACGTTCTCTGCTTTATTAGATATAACTAAGAAGACAAACGGAATTTCATGCAAATGTTATATACAATAATTGAATCTTTTTAAAAAAATATTTCTATATATTTTACTCGATAAAGATGACAGTTACCAACTAAAATGTTTATTGACTGGAGCCACCTTCTGCTGTGTACAACGATGAATAAATTACAATTAAATAAACGCATCAGCAGTTTTGTTCGTGTATATTTACAGAGTAAATGCATAAGCATCAAAACAGACTAAATCCTTTATAGAAAGTCCAATTCCATATTCAGGAAAGACCTGAATTACTTCGGAATGATTTTACATTTTCTTGCTCTCTATTGAAGATTAATTATTGTCAGTATTATGCACTGTGGTTTTCTCTTGAACATATTAATTGTTTTGAGTGGTTGGTGGGGTAGGTAAAAGTACCATTGTGTTATGTCCATTCTTTTCGACTAATGTTTTGTAGGCAAGGTACTTGGAATTCTTGTATACATTTTTGTCATATTTAACATGTATTTCACATACAGATGAAGTACGGTGTAAGGATGTTGTTACAATTGAAGTTCGTCCCATTGGCAACATTTTGAGCTATGTCACCTATCGGAAAATACCCTTGGGGTTTCTTTTTTGCAGACGCTGTTGTCGGAGCCTCAAAACGAAATGAGTATCGCTCTAAAACCGAGAAATCGGCATAAAAATCGATATAAAGGAATGTATGCATGTATGTATATTTTTCCCATCATATTATACATGTTCGGTTCTGTACTTCACATAGTCAGAGGAAATATGCAGAAACTTAAGAAACATATTCAACGGACTGAGTTACGCATGAAGCTAATCAAAGAATAATGTAATGTCTTATAACTAACATATGGCTTAGAATGGTCTACAAACATATACCTAATGCAATTTGCTTCATGAGCCACGTATGACACTGATCAAAAATTGATAATGATTTTTATACAAGCATAACAATTATTAGTTTACAACTGTTTCCAATTCGAACTAAGGGGCACCACTCAAATTATCGAGATTTTAAAATTGATGTTTCATTTATTTCCAGATGACAAGAACAGAGTTATTTTGGAGCCTCTATCCGATGATCCTGATGCAGATTACATCAACGCCTCCTTTATAAACGCAAGATGTCTTCTCTTATTGCTAACACATTGAAATGTCTGAATGTGATATGGACCTGTAATTAAGCTTATTGATATAAAGGAAAGAGACAGAAATGATGATATGCATTAAATAAAATCCTGTCAATTAATATTATTTCTACCAATGCGCACTCAAATCTAATATTTTTCTGAGTTCTTTCAATTTTAGGTATATAAAGGATATTCCTTGATAACTGCATAGTTAATGCATTAAAATAAGCCTTTATTATAGGCCGATTTAAATAATATTTAATGACAGTAATAATACTTTGATCATGACGATGAGACGGAGGAAGATAATGATGGTGTAGATGATGACAACATTTTTTATGCATTTCAGGGTTACAAGAGGGAGAAAGCATACATTGCTGCTCAAGGTATCAATTTGTACCAAAAATGCTTGATAGATACGCCACAAGTAGAATGTTGTGCATAAGTTGCTACCATTCGCCACTACGGCTGCTTTTGGGAATCTAATTCATTGTATTCGTCCGTTCGGAAAAGAAGTCAGGTCGAATAATAATAATAATTAAAATAAATAATGACCAAATAATATAAAGAAATAAAAGAAAGGTAAGTAAAAAAATAAGTTATCTTCTTGATGAACATTCATTTCAAGATATATTTATTTATTACTACACCGTTTTATTAAGAAAATTAGAATTCTATAAACAGGACGCCTTATGATTTTGTTTTGCAAAATGAATCTTCTGTCTTTATTTACTTTTCAAGGAACAATCGCTGCCAATGTCAACGATTTTTGGCAGATGATTTGGCAGTATGATATCCAACAAATTGTGATGCTCACTGGATTAATAGAACAAGGAAAGGTAGATATGAGACTATATCTAATATAATGACGATGACAATATTTATATGAAGGACACAGAACTTTGAAACTTTATGTTATGCATTTAAGTAGTGTCATATTGTCTGTTTTGCACCCCCTACCCATTTGGCCCCTGAACATTCACCATAGCCTCTACACTCCCATGACGTGGCAAGCAAACTACATGCAATGTGCAACCAGTGCATAATCATTTATGATCCACGTTCTTGAGGCTTCATACGGTAGGCTTCTTACCAAGCAGCAGCTGGATGGATCAATTCGCACAGGTTACAGTTTCGAAAAAAACAATAGGGCTTGTAATATCCACACAGTGACAAAAATAGCCAGATTTAACCGATGCATAAAGCCAAAACAGTTTATATTACGTGCCAGAAAGTTTAGAGAGAGATAAGCTATTTTGACTTGAGAGTGCAATAGCTGATCGATTAGAAACACTTGTGGAATCAGTTCGTGTTAGCAACAACGCACCCTAAGGTATTAATGAAGCTATATCGGTTTGCCAGTGTCTGATCCCCAATGAAATCATAGAAATACATTTCGGGAGCCGATGTATGAACCTGATGAAGATATCAACGATGTATACCACGAACAAAGTTCGTACACCGATGATGAGTTCTGAAACAATTGAGACGCTGGATGTGCTACTTGAAATATATAATGTAATGGAAGAAGTTGTTGTAAATACAACACAAAGGGTTACCTCGATGATCACGTTCTCATCAACCAAACCAGGATTTATGTGACTTTTTCCAAATCTGTTATCGCTGGGAAATCACTCGAGATGGCACTTGTGTCGCTGCCAGTCTATTACAGTTAGCCAATGAGCACACACACCCACAGTTTTGTGATCGCAATATAATTTCAAACGTATGCGGCTGGTATCAAACCGTCAAGAAGATCAGATTTAAGATGTCCTGATTATATTTCATATGATAACTATTTGTACGTACGTGATATCAAATTACGCTTGATATCTTGGGAATTACGTCAACGACCAGATGAATTTAACCCGTGAAACCATCAGTGGTAGTTACGAAAGCGGGACTGAAATTACAGGCGTAGTTTCTCGGGGTTATATAATGTCCAGGTTTTCGCCAACTGTGGAGCCCGGTGATTTGATATTAATTACGCCTGTGTGTTTTTCATGTCAAAATAATCCATTGACACATATTTGTTTAACCCTTGTAGATCAATACGGGCATGGTGTTGATCTGAGCGGGGAAACGTGTACGATACAACAGTTAATTAGTGATGGATCTGACATTTAAATATAATAATAATGACAGTCGTACGTGGGTAAGTGAGACACGTGCGCGTTGATAATGCGACATATTACGGATGTGGCCTCGGTGACATTGTTCGTGGATTGTTCGCTGGAGCACCAAATATACTCAGGGCTCTGACCGCGCGCGTAGCATCAATCACTAAGTAAACTGCAATGCGAGCCATTGATAGCATTAAATGTGTTGCTATGGATTGGAAGAAAAGTCTGGGATCGCGTGCGATTCATTCGAGTTGAGTTCAACTATAATGAATAGTGACTCTATTATCACCAAAGATAGGTTACGCTACCATCGACACTAAATATGTCGCTTGCGGTTGGTAAAAATCATTAATAAAGCCGCTCAACAATGATTGTCCGATTCAGGGATTGCAAATCTGGCAATGGAAAGTGGATTACGGTTTAGGACGTGAGTGGTAAAGCAACCAAAGCCATCAAGCAAAGATATTAAACAAACTCAATTATGTATAAACAATGGTTGAGTTCAAATATATTGACATAGAGCGACTGTGTTTTGGTTATTCGAAGAAAAAGCGATTTTCAGTATTACCCATAATTGTCCAGAGACCCAAATCAATTAAAAATAGAAGTACTAGTGCAGGACACGTTTAGGGTTTTCCCTCCATGCGAGACAACCTTAGAAATTAAAGGAAAACTGATACAGGGCGATGATAAGAAATACCCTGCAATACCTAGTGGGATTTGTTAACAAAAGAATCATAGTGTTATTCAACAGTGCACGTTAATCCACCGATTGAAAAGAAATCGAATCATATCTTGACAACATCGATGTTGCGAATATTGGACTCGCCAGGAACATCGATATTACATGAGAACAGCTGGTCGAAAAATGATGTTAGTTAAAGGTGTAACTAATAATGCAGATCATAGACCGTATACGACCTTTGTTGTTCTTTCTGATTCCTTTGAGCCGCACGATGCTGCTCACACCGCCGTGTTCACAAATCACAACCAGACTTGTAACCGTTGATTTGCACAGTGTCGATCAAACTCATTGGTTCATCATTAAGTTAAGTGTGAGATTTCCCTTAGTCACATATTTGGGTTTTGCATAAATGTTTGGTATGTTACTTTTGGATATAAATACACAGTCACTTTGTTCCGTAAGAACGCAAACGACAGAGGTGGGGTAAAGGAGGCGCTGCTGGTAAAGTTATATTGTCAAAATTAACTTTGTGGATGCCCATACTAACGCCTTCACTGACTACATAATCACGTTTGTTATCGTTAATACAGTTGGGAACCATGTCAACGTTGTTGTTTCGCGCACATGCCACAAACGAGCACTTGCCATCTGATATTGTGGGAAAATTTACCTGGCAAATAAAGACACAACATAGTCTTACCCCACCAAAACCATGTGTTCATGGCGTTTCAACATGTAAGTCGAGATAATAGCCAATAGACACCTTATGAGTCACTGAAATTTTTTAGCGATTTAATGTTCATCAGGAATCTTCTGATGAAATTTGACTTGACTATACAGAGCCACTCGTATCACAATCTGTGGTCGTATTAGAGCCAGCATCAAAACTTTGACATAAATCTGCAAATTTCCCAACAAGACATTCATATGTTGTACCCGATTTATTACTTTTCATTGGAACAAACTGAGTTGTTCACACCGTCCGTCTTTATGTATTTTCATGCACGGGTAACTCCCGCTGGCTGTATTAATTACATAGGTCATGCTGTGGTACTTTCTGACACGACTCTTGTTAGAGTGTGCCGGTGGTCGAATGATTGTTCTAGATGTAATTGTAAAAATATGCTAAGATTTCGTAACACAACATGTTACGCATTTAAACAATGTCCTATCACGAAGTGAAGGTCAGCCTTAGCGAAAATCAACTTGCAACAATAAATCAATTAAAAGTCGTGGGGTCACACTAAAATTTTCTCCGGCAAAACTGGCCGGAACTAATCCCGTGTGGTTGACCCAAACACAACTCATTCAGCTAAATGTAGCCAAACCAATAACACCTCAGTGACATTAAAATTATTCAAGACAGGGGTGACAAAAATAGAAACGACTGATGAAATATTTCAATTCCTTGCAGCGATTCCAGCGGTTTTAATGCCAGGAAAAAGTCGCCGAATTCCACGAGGATGAGGTCTTCATTTACTTGTTACAACCGGTAGAAGATCACACCGTTCACCAATCTTGTTTAACTTTCAATGGCAAAATCAGTCCAGCACCATCGTGGTGTCTTTATGCGAAATGAACTTGTATCGATGATGCAACGCACACTTGAACCCTGTATTATGCTCAAACTGGTAAACATAAAAATCTAATGTTGACCGTCAAGACATTATTGTCAAGCTGAAAGGCGCTTTTGAAAAGAACATATTTAAAATCACTGTAAACGGTGGAATCAGAGACGATGATGTGTCGGTTGCGTTTAACAAAGATTAAGTTATACAGCCAATAGTGGCATGAAACAGTACATGGATGAACAAATCGCACCCACACCACCACATGTAGTAACTTTATTTACAGAATAAATAAAACTGTTGTTCATCAAAAAGAGGAAATCACTGGTGCTATAATAACAAATAATCGAATTAGTTTCGATAAACGATTTCGATAAATCTCACATCTTAATGGCGCGCGAGTCTGGATGGTTATTTTAATGGATGAGGCCAAGTAACGCCATTCATCAACAATAACCTGGTGAGCCAATAGCAATACGTAACGAACCCGACCCTAGTACTCCGAAATATTTTGTGTATACAAAAACAATATTGTTAATATCAAAAGATGAATTTCAGTTCGAAGTTTTTCATAAGTATTCGACAGGCTACTTAATTGTTGGACAAAGACGGTTTTCAGGCCTAAAAGGTAAGGGAGTAATCGGTGTGTTTTTAGCTGTAAAGGGTGCCAGACCACTGAAACGCACAATCTCTTGAATTTAAATATTCACCAAGAGATTTTCTATAATTGTACCACAATTGTACCAATGAAAAGGAATAAGTAGCCAGAAGTACTTGTGAGTATTGCTCTTGGAGGTGATGAGTCCGGATTTGGTCTGCCAGTTGTTCAATTGCACTTCGCGCGATTCTTTAAAATATTAAAATAAAAACTCGCGTGCTTGGTCGTAGATGCTATGTTTGGTCTTGCCGCAGCAGCAACTGTTGATATTTGTGTGGCTGGAGTAGCAACCACGACAGTCGTAGTAGGAGTACAAACCGGAATTATATTTGGGGCTATATCGATATTAACCGGTGTCTCTGCTGGTTCTAGCAAATCAATTTCGATTAAATTAATTTTGATGCGATTGCATCCACGAATACGTCTCTGTTTTCAGAACTGCTTTCAGCGGCATAAAGCAGTCTCAACACGATTAGCAAAATGCATTTAGTGCCTATCGAGGATAAAATAATTAATGCGGTCGAGTTCAAGATTGTGCTGCGAAAATGGAAAATCACAGAAAACTCCGAGGAAAATAAGGAAACGTTCGGTTGCTGATTTACAAATAAAATAAAGTCGAGTTGAACAATTCTCACTTTCGTCGATCGTCAATGCTAATCATCCACTTGTTGCACATTGTATATAGCTTGCTTGCCAAGTAATGGGGGCGGGGGGTAAAGGTTGTGAAGACTGGTCAGGACCCCCTGTTGGCAGGAGGGTGAAACCAGATAATCTGACACAACTAGTTAGTACGAGAATGCCAATCGAAGATAAGAAAATTTACTTGTCGCCAATTTACTTTGGTGTGAAAATAACTATTAAATACCTCTGTAGAGGAATAGGAAAAATTACAACGTCATATACATCTCGATTTTGAGTTACATTCTGCATATTCGTGTTGAAGTTCTTGTTTGTTCTTAAGATTTTCATGAGAGAAAAATATAAAAAAATAACTTTGCAATTCATTTACGTGATATTCATTTAAAAACAATGCAAGAACGGATATTTCAAAATAACGTAAGCATCGAAACATCGTATTGCACTACAGTTACGGATGATAGCGTTCCATGCCTAAATTAATGAAAATGATCAATGTGAAAAAATACCTGAAGACGGTAAGATCATAACCAGTTATGCTATTTATTGCTAACGCCAGGTGATAAAATAAGTAAAGCTGACGTTCTCGATGTTTTAATGCATGTTCTAAAGACACACCTATATCTGCAGCAAAAATGCCTACAATACTGGCCAAACGAAGGCAGAAATGAATACGGAATGATACGGGTTGAGCTTATCGACGAGGACGTTTGTGCGGAATACGTAATTAGATCACTTCTATTATCAAAGGTAAGAATACATATATATATATATATATATATATATATATATATATATATATATATATATATATATATATAACATTACTGTGTCAGAAAATGTAGGTCGGATCAGAACAGATCAGGAGATTTCCCAAAATTTGGTCAGGAGTTTTTACCTCTAAATAGGGATGATATTTATCAACCTAAACGTTATTTTACAAACAGAAAGAATTAAAGCTATTGAACAAATTTACATTTCTAAAAGTACTATTCTTATATATGGCACAATATAGCTTTCCTCTAAAGTTAGCCTGAATTGTCTTCAGAATGGAAGATATCCGTTTAGTGTCTACAATACAACTTTAATGAGTGCGACAAGAAGTTTAAATTGTTTCCTGCCAATGGGTAGTTTCAACTTCCTATCTTTGTGCCAATACTGTTGATGACTGGTACTGTCATGTTTTGGAAGTTTTTCTTTGGGATTCAGAATGTAGTCGTAAATGACATCTTCTAATGCAGTCCTCTCACTGTGGGTTAATGTAATGAATCTTTCAGACAGCTTCGCCAATGTAATTCAAATTCCAAACATTAGAACGTTGACATTTATTTGCATGTATATACAATACATAAATTCAAATATTATAGTAGAAGGCAACTCTGTATAATTTTACAAAAATCTTTGTTCTTTATGCATCAGTTAAGCTCTCAAGAAAGGTTACATATCTACGCAATCGTATTGTTAGAAGAACTTATTTCCCACTTTGACAAGAACCAAATTGTCACAAATTCATCTGTTGGAGTTGAGACATTTCCTTGACATTTGGGTTTAGGTAGGTCCTTGGCTTCAAGGATTTGATCATGATGTGGGAACTTGCCCACAATATTAGTGACTGTTGCATATGGCTTAGAAACATCATTGATTGTATTATGAAACATACAACTCGGTGCACACCAAATATAAAATGAGGGATTCTTAATATATTGATTGTTACAATGTAAGCATTAATCGAAATAAATAAATAAATAACATGTAACATGGTTATAATAATAATTCGTGGTGTTACGACTGAATGAGTATGAAAAAAGAATACCTAATCAGTAAAAATTTTAAAAACAAATATGAATATATTGTAAAGTAAGCAATTAAAATAAAACTAAAATAAACAGTTCGCTAAACTATTTTAGTTACTGTTCTTTATGGTTGTACATACAAGAAGAATTGACAATGTTTTTATTGTTGCTCAGAAATTATCTGGCTCCCCTGACCACAACAATCAGTTTGTTATTTTATTCTGATTCTCGGGAAGTGTAAAGCCATCTTTGTTGATGTCATGGTTACTGTTGATGTCCTTTGGTATTGAAATATGTGTCCATACGTTTCCCAGGACATCTTACCATTTCTGTATGCATGCGTCCAATCAATGACTCGCCTGCCTGAGAGGGAAACATTTGGTTTTTTACATTTAAGAACTGCGTTGTTAGAACTACGTTGTTTGAAATAATTATTCATCCTGGTTAGTTCATATTATGTTACTTCACCGATGTGATTATTATTGTTAATAATAACCCACTGTGTCATGATTCGAGAAATTAGGATATCGTCATTTGGCAGAGGCCGACTTGTTATGCCATTCTGGTTACATACGTTAGCTTGGTGGCACATGCAATCAATGCAAAAACCATGGCATGTTTCTTTCTAACTCTTGACCAAACATTATTGCTTTCCCAATCATTACTTTATAGCTGTTACTTGCCTAGCCAATGCAAATGGCCCAAAGAAGAACTCTGTCTCTAAAATATTTGGTAATATGTTGCAGTGGTTTCATAATGTTTACATCCAGAAATAACACTTCTATGAATGCAATTCTTTTGAGAATTTTTGAAACAATTTGCAGAAATAAAAACCACTGTGGCGAAAATGTCCTTAAAGGTACCCATCACTTCTTTTAAAATTTTCTGTCCGCAGTGCAGACTAATAATACTGTTTCATTGTTCACGCATCAACAAATCATAATTATCAATATTGATCATAGGAGATATGAAAACGTACCTAATTTGATAAGTATTTATTGCATGTAATGTTTTCAAATAAGAAGATTGTCCACATACATTATACCATCACATCCTGTTTCTTTTAAGCCTAATTTGCAGTCAACATTGCTCTCATGATTATTGTCACTATCAAGACGAAAACATATACCTCATTCGTTCCAGACATTAAGGATTGATTCCTGTACATTGCTCATATTACTACTACTACTACTATTATTATTATTATTATTATTATTATTATTATTATTATTATTATTATTCGATTTTGATTTCTTATGGACAATAATATAGTTAATCTTTGGTAATACTTGCTTGAATATTGTATCAAAGCATGCAAAGATGAGTTCTGTTGATCCATTTGTACAAGTTGGTATTACGAGAAATCTTGTGGATATCCTGTTGACATCTTTGTCAAAAACGCAAACTAAGACAATCAACATTTTATTATCTCCTTATCATTTGACTCTTCAGTGAGAATGGAGAATGTTTCATTGCGGCGCATGTCTGTGACTTTCTTATCCCAATGAGGATTCAAAGCTTTGGTCACAATGTGAGTAGATTTTGTCCGTTTGCATGAGAACTTTTGTGCGATTTCTGAGTCGTGTAATATTAGTTTTACTAAATATAAACAATAATCTGCTACCAGAAAGGCCAGATTTTATTCGGATAAAAGTTGGAAAAAGCGTTTGGGCACGTGCAATTGTATCCACATTTCATGAAGGTTCCTCGAACATGGAATTTACTGATATCATATTTGTTGTCGCGGCTAATATACTTTTATGAGATGTGGTTTCTGCGTGACGCGTGATGTCATTCTTGCTACTGTAACCGAATTAAAAATTAGCTTTACATAATGAGCATAATGTATCTTCAAGTTCCTTTGAACTTGATTGCATCCATCATTTATTTCAGTTGTACCTCGGTGTTTTGCCATTGGTAGAAAATGCACGGTTAGATGTCTAGAGAAACTTTGAACAAGGAACTCAAACCAGTGCAGTTTTATGTCACTGGAGCGGCTGAACAAAACAATCTAATCAAGCAGCATTTTCAGTCATGCACAAGTTGCTTCTGATGATGTTTAGTATAAATTCTACTCTATCTCTGCACCTTAATCCACCGAAGCAGCACATACATTGTTTTGAGAAATAAAGTTAGTTATGTTTGTTGCTGATGTTGGCTAAGCTCATTTGTAACCCTTCCCTAATCAATTTTAACGCCTATGATCCCATCTAAATTATTTGTGCTCACACATTATATAATCCACTTCGACGAACGTCAAACAATGAATCCAGCCGGCCATACCGACCAGATCAAAGGACACTAGTAACTACAGTGTCTTACTTGCTTACGCCAGTTCACAGTCATGTGATGACAGGTAGTATTACCATAACTATACCACAATGGCACGTTGGTGTGAAAAATGGAAAAACAAATTTTCACTATTTAATTTGTTTAAGCAGAAGATGTCATTGAGTAACAGGAGACACTCCTAAATTTGGGAGAAAACCCTCCGGTGCGGGAGTTTTGCATGCAAGATATATATATATATATATATATATATATATATATATATATATATATATATATATAATTCCTCGAGTTATATAATTGACATTTAGGAGGAATTTAATATTACAGTAATTATTTATAGGCAGTTAGAATCATAATAATCCTAAATGTTCTAGCAAAAGTCCTAGAGAAAAAAAAAAATGTGCAAAATGAATTCTAGGCCTTGAATGTGCTGATTTACCAATAACCTTGAGTGTGCTGAAATGCCAACAGTCTTGACGTATCACTGTGTCATTGTCCAGGGCGTCTTTGAATGAATTGACAATTATCCCAAAATAGCAGTGTTTTTTTCGAAACAGTCATATTGTAATTCCATTAAATAATTTAAAAACTGATTTCATTCAAATACAATCTAAATCTAACAGGTAATACCTTTGCAGACTTAATTTAAAATAAGAACAGAAATAGGTATAGGAATAAACAAAAATTGGTTTTCGAACAACATATGCACAATGAATATGTAAGCTATGTGAATGCTTTTCTTATGCCGTATTCTAAGTCTAGAAATATTCAGTTCTAAGCAAGCACCACTGTTTGGTCCTTAGACTATTATAAGATGACTTTAAAATAGTATGTTCTATCAGATTAGACCAAATGTGTTTAAATACAACGCAAGCATTCAAATAAAGTTGGCATCTGGCTGTATATTCCATACATGACACTATTAAGGAATCAGAAGTATCTTAAATGCACTTGAATTACTACAACCCGTTAGAAATCTAGCTATTAAATGAAGTTATTGCTTCCTCCAATTTTTCCCACAGGACCATTTATTGACATAAATAAACATGCATTACCTTTGATAATTACAGCTTAATACATTTAACGTGAGGTATTGTTACGTGTAGGCTCCTACAAAAGTAACAAAAGAAAGGAGTGAAGTCAACAAGCTTTGTAAAATTTAACAAAATAATTTATTTCGGGGAATCCTTAGAAAACAAGGCAAAAATATGAAAAAGGACTTACGGTTTGTGAATCTAATCCAAAAATTAATCCTAGAATTCAAAAATATAAGTCATATCACTAAAACGTTCTAATTGAATCCAAGTTCGAATCTCGATGAAGTTCCAAGATGGAATGCGATGACGTCTTCTATAACCAGTTTGTGCTGATGTGTCAACAGTTCCTTGCTGAGTCACCAAGAATATAATTCCGGCTTTAGAATTCCGAATAATTTAGTAAATGTCTTTGTCCAAGAATTTTGATGAAGAAGAGTATTTTCCATGGTGAATAAATTATTTTAAATTAAAAAACTCAATTCAAATGGCAACAACAGGAATACCTTTCAGCTCAAGGTATTATTTACAACTCTATCAGAAACACCGAAATCTCAGTATTAACCCAACTAAGAACGCAATTTCAGACCCGCGTGATGGGTCACGTGGTCACTAACTTCGAACAGCGCA
>JAECUM010055915.1:0-11081 GCA_016617855.1 Megalonaias nervosa | reverse complement strand
GTAGGTGGTCTCTAGATGTCTCATGCCTAGAAAATGTGGAACTTTGCAGATTTGAAGAACCAGTAGTTGCCATCGAGTTTAATTTCCCACATTCTTTACACCACTGGCATATAGCTCTTGTTTGTCCATCAGAATGAATTTTGTCAATCCAAGGAAAGTTTTGATTCCAAACACTAAGCCAGGCATCACGTACTTTCTTAAACTTGGCTACTGTCGCATCCGACCTATCAGTTCTAGCAACTTTAGTACAGTTCTGAATCTCATTGAAATCTTCATCATTTTTCCGTTTAACCCCAAAATACTTCTCTAAATTTGCAAACGGCATTTTGTCCAAGTCTCTTAATTTCGAGTTTGCAGGCAATATTTATATGGCTACAATCAGAAATAAAATCAATAACAGTGATCACGCTGGGCTTCGCCAATGTTGCAAATTACGATTTTGTTTTCCTTATTGGCGACAAAATATACCATCTGGCGATATTTTTGGCGACATTTTTGGCTGATAAAAACTGTATATACAGTCTTGAGTTTTTAGTGGAGAAATTCAAAGGCAACATGACAGGAAGCTGCAAACTTGTATATAAAAATGCACTGGAATCTATTGTTACATAAACAAATCCTTGTTTCATATTGACAAACCACCCTAAAAGTGCATTGTTATATCATAATCCGCTTATGCTGATATCTGGTCTTGGTACTGTATGCTGTAATATAATCAAAATAGCCATGCAACTGACTAGCTTCAATCGACCACCTCTGAGGGCAGGAACATGAAATGAATACAGTCGATCGGATGACGGCAATTTAAAAAAAAAAAAAAACAGAAAAAATAGTTTTGCTGCAGCTTCAAAGAAAACTGATTACCTCTGAAGCACCGATATATACTAATGAAATTTTTTTAAAAATTTGTCTCAGTGTTCTACAATTATTTGATGTTGCCGCAGCAATAACAAACGGGTATTTGTCTGGTCCTTCAAAGGGATCCTTTAGCAGTGCCTTCAGTAACACATGCACCTTCATCAAAGCAAGCCGGCAACCTTTGATCAAAGAAGTCAGCAACAAACAAAAATAAAAGCATTGCTTCAGTTTTCATAGTGCTAAAACGTGCAAAGGACTCCTGTGTGGGAGATTTTTTGCATCCCAAATAAAAAATTTGCGTTTAAATACGCATAATTAAGTGTTTCTGAGATCTGTGTGTATGTGTGTGTGTGTATGTATATATATATATATATATATATATATATATATATATATATATATATACACACCACTCCCTCGATAACTCGCGCCCTGATAACTCGCGAACCCGCTTATAATGTGGGGTCAGGCGTGGATCCCATCTTTTAAACTAGAAAATACCCCAAAAACTGATCCATATTTATCAAACTTGAAGAAAATCACGATAAAAATTAGTAACGGAAACTCTGATATATCGCTCGTTTTATCATTGAAAACGGTATATATGACCTGAAATTTTAATCAACATTATGAAATATCAAATTTAAAAATAAGTCATACAATTTTTTACATTTTCTTTCCAAGCAGTTGTACACCACAATTAACGATATGTAACGAAATTTCGATCAATGAAAATGTCACTTACGTCGAGTGGAGGCAGTACTTTAATAAATACATACAAATTAAATAAATTTTTTATCAATTGAAATTTATGTTCTAGTTCTATCTTTTAGTTCCTTTTAAGTGTAATCATCATAAATGCAAAATGTGTCCTCTTGTAATTAAACGTAAAATGTGTCAATCTACCGTAACAGCTATGTCCGCGAACGTTTCTCTGAGAACCTAATTAGGTGCTAACCGTGTTTTGATAACTGACTTGCGGAAGTATCTGTTGTATTGTTGCAACGAATTAAAAGCTGGCCTCCTTCGTATTATCACATTAATTATGTCTATTGAATCAAATAAAGGAGCTGGAATAAAAGAAAAGTTAAAAAGCATGAAAATCCTACGAACTCAAAATCTAGCGGCCCCGGTCATATGTCGGGTGAACTCACTTCATTTGATCAATCACTGTTATGAATGTTATTGTGTATGTAACAGAAACTACCTTAAATTAACCGACTCATTGGTAACTGTGATCAAAGATAGCAAGGCACGCAAGCGAAATGAATACTTTGTAAAATAAAGAGCAACAGATACAGACCATTGTGGGCAAGCGATTTTCAGAGAATTCTTGAACTGGCACTTAGAGATATCCTCAAGGATGATAAGAAGTTTCATTATTACTTCCAGTGAAATCATGACATCAATAGTATACTAACTGAGCAATACAAAAACTGAGATTCGATGTAGAGGATTGTCTCACAAAATAAATTTCAATTGTTTTTGAAAAAAAGAAATCTTGTTTTGTGGTGTATCGACAGTTAGTCTAGTTCCCCGCTCTTTTGACTCCCGATTTGGCAGGATACTATTAAATACCCCTCCGGGAACCAGACTCATAAAAAAAACCCAAAAAGCAGTGACATAATACACAGTTGTTTTCGTGTACACGTGATGGTTGTTGAAACCAGCTGGGATGATCTTTCACATGGACATTTTGAAAATAAAAATTATTTAAACAGAATAACGAACAACTTCATTAGAAAAAGCACGTTATTAAAAATTATTATCGACGTGATTGTAAAATGAGCATTCAGTCATTAAACGGCCCAGTTCCCTAACCCGATAACCCCTTCGCTGTTTTCTCGATGTTCAAGCAAATTTTTTCAACTTTTGGAGGTCCCTCAGTAACTCGCACCCTCGCTTATAGTGCGGTCTATGTTTGTGGACCCCGCTGCACACGAGTTATCGAGGGAGAGGTGTGTGTGTGTGTGTGTGTGTGTATATATATATATATATATCCCACTGCCTGCTAAAACAAAGGTTAATCACAAGAAATTGTGACTTAATATTTTTGACTGCAATTTGTTGTTTTTAGAATAAAATGTATCCCTATTTGGAAACATACCTAAAATTTTCAGCTGTTTTTGGCACTACATCAGCAAATAACTCAAACTTTATCCTTCCAACTTCCTGTAAAGACAAGTACAAGTTATACATCTTTGTAACACAATGATCGATTCAATAATTTTGAACCGTAAACCGGTTAGGTCTATACATCAAGGATACAAAACCTAGGTTGTCAAATACTCATCCTCATTTAAAACAAAATATAAATACAACAAATATAAGCCTTCATATTCATCTAAGAGAATTACGAGCCAATTGAAACAATCACACACACACACACACACACACACACACACACACACACACACACACACACAGGTCTCTCAAAAGAATTTCTGGATGAGGAGTCCTGGACTCTTCACTCATGAGTCCCCAGCCTGTATCTGAGAGTCCCTGGCACAGACCTGGGAGTCCCTCACTTTCATAAGGATAGAAAGGAAAATGAAAAGCATGTGCTCATTATTTTCATCATATCAGGATTGCATTCTTAGCCAATTATAATATCACACTACAAAGAAAATATTTTTTTTGTAAATAGAGAGTTAAAATGTAAACATTATACATAGGGTTTTACACACCTGGAATAACCAGGGGTTTTCATACCCTTTGGGATTATAGACAAAGGGCATAGTAATATATCATTGGTATAAATGTGCATGATGCCAGGAAAGATATGTATATAGAATAATGAAAGAATGAAATTAAAATGAATCATATGTATGTGGCCTATATGATTCAGTTTGATTCCTTTCCTGGCTTGCTCTAATGGTAATTTCTCATTTTATCACCCCTGTTGCTTTTACAGTCAGTTTGTTAGAAAGCCTTTCAAACACCAACTGGTTTTTTAGCTTATTCTAGACTAAATTTTGTTGGCTGAAGCCCCTTAAAACATGGAACAGATGTAAATGGAATGGTCAGCATGATTTCTGCTAAATTACTAATTTTATTAATTTTTTAAGGATAACATTAAATTAAAGAATAGTGAACAGCAATATTTGCAAATTTCTGAATTTGCACTTTAAAATCAATGTACTGCCAGATGGGCTTCTATCATTGTTAACAATTTTCCTATAGACCATACATGTACTATATAACTCAACAAGGGAGGACACATCTCTCATTTTGCGCAAAATACTTAAGAATGAACGCTGGTATTTCGAGCTACAATTTGAGTAGCATAATAAATCAGTTTTAAATGTTTAGCTCAGGCATTCAACTTTGTATGCCTACATGAAGTGTGACTTACTATCATATGTTTAAACAATGCTATAACAGTTACCCACACTACTGCTCAACATAGCCAGGATAATTCCAGCAGCCATCTGTCCTGGAACACTTTATTCTTGGACGCTGATGTTTGACAATTCTCAATTCATTCTGATTTTGATTACAACTGGTTGCTGATCACATAAATCCTTAATGTAAGCATCGACATGAGATACTTACTCAGGAACAGCGCAATAAGTTAATCTTGGTCCTTTAATAGTTAGCTATTTTTCGATCTCTGCAGCAACTATTTTAAGATCTCTGCTGTATCTCAGAGAGTGCCTATTTTTACACTATTGTCATGCAGTCATGAGAGAACAAAGAAGGCAAATTACAATGCTTGACTACTAGTTTAGAATAAAATGACTTTTAAAATCCAGGAATTTAAAATTTGCCATTGCAGTCTTACTGATTAATACAAAATCTTATATGTAATTAGACTGGGTCCAGATTGTAGTACATGAATTTCAGGTAAAATACTTGATTTACCCCCATTTGTACATGATATAAAGTACTGTGCATATAAATTTATATTTCTCTTTTACCCCTAAAGCAATATTAAAAAGAAAAAAATAAACCATAAAAACAGAATTATCAAGTGTTTTAATCTCACAAATGATCACTTAAAATGCTTTGTAGTTTTCTGTCAAGCAGAAGAGCATCTCCATTCCCATCAAAGAAACTTGTACAACGAAACAACTAACAATAAACTTTATCATATATTACCAATGTAAATTACCATCATTAAATTAAACAAAGAATGAATGAAAAACTGCTAAGCAGTATATATGCAATCTCCCCACCAGAAAAACAAAGTCAGAATAAATATTTTCATCAACAGACTGTGTTAAATGCCTTAAGAGTCGACCCTAAGAAATAAAGGTGGGATAAAACTTGGGCTCAATAGAAAAAATGAATTCATCTTGGTACATGTATCGTACCAAAATACATGTAGTCTGAGAATGCAGATCTGAACTGTTGTCAAGAAGAATTAACACAAGCTTTAGGTACTGATATTCAATACCATCAATCAAATGAAACTTTCAGCTTTTGTGGGAGTGGGTGGATGTTCTTCCTTCTGATGGCTCATTTGCATCACAAGTCTGTTTACTAAAGAATAAAACCAGATTTTGCTGACTCATTTTTATTAGTGTACTTTTCTGCAATCTTTTATAAGGTTTCTGCTGATATTGTAGTGCACTGTAGAAATTGCACACGCTTAAATTGCAGTCATTATTGTTATGGCATGTTAATGATTTGACAATTTTTTAAAACAATCTTGTTCAAATTGAACTCCGAGAAAGTTTTGAATATAGTCATGATTTACCAATTTGATTTAAACACAGTTACAAAAAAATAGGGCATCATTTATTTGCCAATCATTTGCAAGTGCTTACATACACACTCAGTAGAACACAGTTTCTTATTAGTACATCAGAGTAGCCTTCAGACAGACATTACTTTTCACTAGATAAATTACAATGATAAGGATTAATTATTAATTAGTCACACTAGTTTTATGCCTGTTTACTTAAATCTATCCTTTAGCTATGCATCAGATTGACCATGGCTGACCAAAATTTGAAAAAGTGGAGTATCCTTGGGGGAAAATGAGGTGCATCACAGGAAGAAATAAATGACACCTAAGATTTTCACATAAATACATGAATGTGACCTGGATGCTTGGCTCCCTGAGAGTGATCTTTGTGTGTGTGTATATATATATATATATATATATATATATATATATATATATATATATAGATATATAGATATATATATATATATATATATATATATATATATCATTAACATTTTCCACAGATAATGAAACTTCTCATATTCCCCAAAGTTTTTAAAAAAGTGTTGGAAGACAATGTTTGACCCTCAGTCTTTCCATCCATAACGCTTTACTTGTACTGCTGCATAGAAATTTCCAAACCCTGCACATAGTTTGCACATGTGGTGAACACCTGCATGCAGGGGTATAAATTCTGGACTCACTCCTGTTTGGTTTTGGTGCCTGATGGCACAAGTCTTTCAAGGTTATATCATGCTAACGCCAGAGGTCATGCTACCAGGCGAAGTGGGCGACAAAGTCGCCTAAAATATATAAACTTCGCCTTCTTCTGTTTGGAAAGTGAAAACGACTTCGCTCTGTGATTTTTTTCGAGATATATTGACCGACCATATCTTTCTGAGATGCCCCCTTGCCTCAGCCAGGTTAGTTCTAGTGTTGTGTTGTAGTGAAATGTATTCATCAAGCCATCAGTAGCTAGGACTAGTTTTGTTGTCAATTACGTTGACAAACAAACTTGCACATTCACAGGCGTGTTTTGATAGCTGATTGACCATCAACCCTTTCCCAAGTCAGTTAGCAACTATCACTGCCCGATTTCCGCATGTTATCCTTAATGATAAAAACATACAAACTTGTGGTTTTGAAACTTTAACAATAGTATGTAAATAGCATTTGTGTTTTAAGAATGAAATCGGTGATCTGGATATTTTAACTGCCTCTTGTACACTACTTCATCACAAAATTAGTTTGAAACTGTAAGTGAACCAGTAATGGGGAAATACATCGCTGTGTGTGTAAGTACCAGTTTAAAGTTTATTAGATTGTCTGTTTTCATAAATCATCGTGCAAATATATTCAGAAAAAAAATACAATTCATAGAAAGCAAAGCCTAGGTATTGTTATTTGAGATTTAACTTTAAAATTATGTAGGTCAGAAACGTATGGGACAATGCAATGTTGTGGAATTTGCGAGAAGTGCTGTATGGTCAAAGTTGTTTTCTGACTTAACTCGTATTTGTGAAAATACGGAAAAAAAGAAGAACAGCTTTTCTATGTAACCAAAGCCTAAAATTACTACAAGTATGTAGACAAATAAATAAACCATAAATTTGCAATTCTACCAATGGACTGTTGAAATGAAGCTATATAAAGTGAGCCGTAACATTAGGGAAATCGATCCTTCTAAAAATAGATGCACTGATGTCAGTGTTAATTCGGTTGGATAGAAGGGTGTAGTTCATATACCGACTATAAAGAAGCAATGTCTGTAATGTATGAACAGTTTAGGCAATGTTTTATTCACAACAAAGAAATTAGGGCGAACAGTATGATCTGAACACACGTGTGCATTTGCCCTCATATACATGGTACAGGGGTTGTTTCAAACGCTTTTAGAACTCTTTCAAAGTGCCATTATTGTGAACTTTTATAAAGTATTTTTAAAAAATTAATTAAGGGTAGTTGATTAAGTATTTACTATCTTGCATTTACGATAATGTAATCTGGTTACTCAGTTAAAATTTATTACAATGTAGTTTCTATTATTCTCTTTTCAAGTCATATGGCCAAAATAACTCAGAAAATTTTCTACTTGAAAATAAAGTATTGCTTAAATCCAATGCTAAATGCAAATATGAATACTAGGAAATAGAGGGCATAATTCAGATAAGAGGACACACACACACACACACACACACACACACACACATTGCATTTCTTGCTTCGTGTCCACTTCTCCCTGTTGAGCTCTCACTTGTCCCTGTTCTGTCTAAAAGGAGAAGTCACTTCTCCCTATAATTCAAGTCTAGCTTGACCCCTGTAATGCTAGTACAGATGAATTAACTTAGTATATAAGCAAGGACACACCATGGTAACCAATCAAGATTGATATGATGGTGGGAATTGAACCCACACTCTTCTGGTCAGGAGTCCAATACTTAAAAGGCAAATTAGTGCAGCTGAGAGTCAATTTTCTTACAGTCGTATTGTGCCATTTATGTATATTAATTGATTAAATAATATGTAAATCTCAATTTTTGAATAATATGAAGTACGTAGAATTTCTCATTATGAAATAAGAGTGCTCAAATATCTTCGTACATAGCGCAATCTACTGTCTCCATCTTCAAACTCATGCTCAGTAGTGGGGAAGAAAGAAGGTAACCTAAATTTGCATAATTATATGCTATATGCTGTGTACACTGAAGGTGATGATATAGAAAACAACCACACTACCAAACTGCACAACATGTCAACAATAGTGAGTACGATATTTTGTTTCTGTGCCCTTCCCATTTACTTTCTATTTTGAGAGGAAGTATTGAAATTTATTAAAAACTACTTTCCACAGTTATATCTAAATGGTTTTTGTTGTATGAGAATTATTTAAATTGACATGCTTTGTAAAGTATTGCAACAAATCTGCTGATACTCGATTTCTTATAGTCTTAGAAAGTGACATTTCAGTTACATAGGTGAATATGTACATTTTGTAAAAAAAAAAAATACAGAACTAGGTGCTTTTTACCAGCTAAACATGCAGCTTTAAAGCTTTCTGTACCACATACATACAGGAATTTTGTATCCTTAATATCTAGCACAAATTCCAGATCATAAAAAATGTGAAGATAGACATTTTCCTAAAGATTTTGCAGTTACACCCTGGCCTTGTCTTTTATGTATTGGAGCCAGGTCCAAGGCAGTGAGGTGGATATCATCCAGTACCAGATACAGCATGTGTGGAAAATGTAGGGAGATATCCCCAGACCTAAAAAAAGGTGTTTTGTGAGAGACAGCACTGTATGTCACTTCTGCTTGTAATGAATATATTAGCTTTTGTGTGGAATTTATACTGTCTCTTAATGAGTTATTGATAATATGCTAAAAAGGGCATTTAACATCACAATTTTCAAGAAATTTTAGAGACCAAAGAGACATATGATTTGGCAATTTCTTTGCAACCACAGTAAATGAATTTTGAAATTATCAGCCATCCAATCAGACATACATACATATGCAAATGTTAAGGGCCATTTTTTTACAACTGATCCTCATTTAATAGATTCTTTTCATTACCTGGTTTCAATGTGGGTACAGCATTATGCTGAACAAATCTAAGCTGATGATGATACAATGATAAGCTTCTTTATTGTGTAAATATCTTCATACACAATTAGAGGTTTTTGTTTGATCCAACTGCAGGAGTCTGTGACTTCTAAAAATGCTCAGACTCTATGGTCTTAAACAAAGTAACTGATAAAGAGCAAACACCAACAAGCTTTTTCAAATTCAACAAATAATTTATTTGCCTAAAATAGAAAGTGAAACTCAAAATAAATTACAGTATTGTGAATTAAATCCAATATAGTCCTAAAAGATCTATCACAACTCCAAAAGTATATAGTATTCCGAACGGCGCTCAACACATGAACATCAGGGTCGAGGGCTTATATGGACTACCATTGTAAAAGACTATAGAGATCGATAATTTTCGACTGGAAGTTTTTTGATGACAGTTAATGTGCAGAGTATTCAATAATCAGGACTGAATGGACTTTGGTTAAAGAAAATTAGTGTTACATTTTAAAAGTACGATTTATATTTAATTTAAAATAGGAATATGTGCATATACGACACGTGTGAATTTTGCTATAGTACTTACAAACAAAACAGTACACGAGCAACACAATCTATTTCTTACTTACGAGTATATTTCATTAAATGGTCGCCATACACATTTCCAAACATATCCACAATGTGCAGGTGCAAATGAAATGAACATAGGATGGACACTAAAATACAAGTGTATATCGAAAACTAGGAGTAGCTCGTTCCCAAAAGAACTACATTTTAGAATGGATGTCGCTGAAATAAAATGAAATTACTTACAACTTGTCCGATAGAAATGTCAAAAAAGACAATGGGATTGTTCAGATTAGAGGGTTTTTCTGCTAGTGACATTTCGCTTCACCGAAATTCAGTTTCTTTTTTTAAATTTTTTTTATTTGGTACACCTCGCACTCGCAAGGGTAGCTGCTGCAGACAAGTTTCACAAATTCCGTTTTTGTTTTTAACCAATCACTTCTATTTTAGGCCTTACGGGATTACGAGCTGCAAGGAAGATTTATTTATCTCCGAAATTGAAGAGCTTAGAACTTGGTAGCCTGGCCTACCATGATGCTTTGCACACACGCATGCTTTTGTGCGAAGTATCATGGGAAGCCAGGGTACCAGGCAAACAACTTACAAAAACCACGCGCCTCCGAAAAAGAAGATTTGACAACAGAAGTGCTCCAATAAGCAATGGCAATTTTACACTTTGAAAAAACAAAAAACAACAACAATAGAAACAATATATTAACACATAAGAATCGTGCTTAGATTAAAATTACTTCCATAATTTGTACCGATTTACTTCAGTAAGACATGAAAATTAACAAAGCGATGGGGCCACGTGTTTGGAACTAATTTGTTGCTCTTAACATACAGGCGTAACCTTAGAGTTGGTCGGCGTAGGGATAGTAAATCTAGCAACCTAGGTCGACGCTAGAGGGCGTTTGAGTTCAATATTTAGATTTTCTCAGATGACAACTTTATTATCCCTGGTACTTTCTCCGCGTTCCTATGTAAAATCCGATATTATTACATTCTAATGTATTCATGGTTTAAATGTCAACTGTCTATATTAAACGTATATGATATTGGGCCTTTTGTATAACATATTTTTGGAATGAACACAATTTTTCAAAATGCAGCAGAACTAATTAAACGAATATACGATTACTTTTAAAATACCTTAATTGGAGGTCATTTTACAAAAATGATGCGATAATGTGCGAGAATATTTGCGGAAGACGTCTTTTAGTAGGTGAAGATCACCCATGCTAGTAAGAACAGTAACAGCAGCAGAGAGGGTGGACCCTACAACTTTTTAGAGACCTTATTTTTTGAAATTAAGGGTTCCTACGAAGGCTGAAAAAAAAAGTTTTTGTCTTAATAATGAAAACTTCTCTAATTGACCAGATTTTTTCTGATTTTTTCACAATCT
>JAECUM010055912.1:0-14697 GCA_016617855.1 Megalonaias nervosa | reverse complement strand
GAGGATATTTTGTTAAATTTTGAGTTAAATCATGTAGCACGTGTATATCATCGATTAATGACATTCATGGGACGTGATCAGAATATTTATTCTGGTTTACAAATATCACAGCTAGATTTTACAACATTATATCCAATTTATTACTTTTCGCTGGAACATTTAGATTTAACCAGACAATCAGTCGTTGACATATATTTTCGAGCTCGCGTGGACCGAGGAGCTATTGCTAATTACAGAGCTGTCGCTGTTATACTCAGCGACAAAACAAGGTTACTTGAAGGTGTTGGTGGACGAATGAGACTTATTGATGCCCCAGTAGAAAATATGTAATTAGATCGCTCATAATAATTATAAATGTCACATCTAGTTAATGTCAGTCTGACTCCTGGTCAGATTAAAAAGCTACAATCATCATCAAAAAATAATTGTGCGGCAAAAATATCACTAAAGCGAGAACAAATCGCAAGTGGTCCGAATAAGCTATCAATATCAGAACGCCAGCATAAACATTTCAATGAAGCAAAAAAATTAAATAAGGTATAAAACTTAATCTTTCTGCAAGTGTCATTAAAGACATCGTTAAAACGGGTGGTATATTTCCGCTTCTTGCCGCGTTACCAGCAATAATAGCCGCTGCAGCCCTAGCTGTTGCAAAAGCAGCTGCATTAGGCGCTGTTGGAACCGCTGCTGGAATGGCATTAAAGAAAGCAACGGGTCAAGGAATTATGCACGCAGAAAAATTAAAAAAAAGATCACGGGCAAAACAACGCGGAAGACGTCTAAGAGCACCAAACGTTCCACAGCCGGGCCGTCTAAGATTATCAGGCCCAGTATACGGTCGCGGTCTAAGACTTCCAGGGACCCCATATTCATGGTACGGAAAAGGTCTAAGACTGCCCCGGTAACTTCCTCATCGAATTCGATGATTCTCCCTATGTCTAAATTTGATTTACATAATGCTGCTAAGCAACTGAATATAAAAAAACTTTAGAGGAGTTTTTATGCGTGATCAATTACCTACCGTTGCAATGCAACGTGAAACTGGTATTATTAATCTCGATAAAAACTCTGGCCCAGGCACACATTGGGTGGCATATACAATTGATCCACGTGGAATTATTTATTTTGATTCATATGGGTTGGCACCACCAAAAGAAGTTTTAAAATATGTAAGTACTGCTATGTAAAGTAAGAATTCGATGCGTTCTAAAATCTGGTATTCAACATTACCAACACAAAAAATAACGGATCCGCCAATATGTGGTCGAGAAGTACTCGCTGTACTTGATGCTGTATCAAAATCAACAACACCACCTCGTAAAGTCGTGCATGAATATACCACGTTGTCACACTTAAACAGATACTAGTAAATATAATGGTAGATATTTATGGAAGATCTTCTCGCAAAGCTCAGCAGCAAGTCGATTTATCTAAATATGCAACTCTTGATCAGCTCAGAAATGAAATCGATGATTTGTTAAATATCACAAGTGTGGATCAAAATGAAGTCGTTGTTTTTCAGGATAAACAAGGACGATTAAAACGAGTAATATACAACTGTTAGATGTTCTTATACGAATTCCCATCGCGGTTATTAATAATATCGTTACTTTTGCTGATCAAGGTAAAATACAAGATTCCGGTAAGTCAGTTAACGATTTAATCAAGCGAGCTGGTGATTCATTCACGGGTTGCATTATTATGAATCGAAATAAAAGTATAGACCTTGGAAACCCAGCCGCAGATACAGATGCAGCAACAAAAAAATACGTCGATGATCAAGAATCTAAGTACGTATTAGTCAACGGTGGTATAATGCATGCATTTCTCAACATGAATAATAATGGTATTAATAATCTTAGAACACCAGAATCAGATTTCGACGCTGCAACGAAGAAATATGTAGACGATAAGGAAATTCCTATGACAACTTCGTTAGCTACAATCAATAATGAAATGGTTACACTTAATACTAATTTTACTAATCACATACAAACTTTCTTAAATTTTCGTAAAAACATAAACAAATCTATTAATGATTTTTTTTGGAACTCCACCAACTGTTGATATCAAACTCTCCGATATTAACATGAAACTCAACGACATGATTAACGGAATACCTAATATTGTTCAAAAAACTAATCTGATTAAATTTCCACACGGACAAATTAAAAATATCGTGTACACAGTATCATCAGGATCATCAACATGGACACCGCGCGATAACACTCTCGAACATACCGCAGAAGTAACTGGGTTATACAGGCTATCCGTGTACGGTTTGGAAATTATTGCGGCCACTTCATCATCACCGAATATATATTATAATCCTCTGTTGGTGATGCTAACCAAGGACACCAAAGAAACGTTCACGTTGACATCAACGGAAATGCCCCCGAGACGTTACTGGTGGTGTCTGGAATTCGTAGCTGAAACTGTTTAATTACTTAATTAAATGACGTTGTCATTGCATAATGAATCAAGTGACGGAGTCACTTATCGACGTTCAACGTCACAGATACACTCAAGTATGTGAGTGTCAAACCAAACTAAAAAATATCATCGACGATTATATAGCAAAAGTAAAAAAATATCGCAGACGTATGGTTGTTATTGATATAATTGTTTACTCAGTTTCTGCTGTTATTGCTGGAACCGGATTATTATTATCAACAATAACAATGACAGCACCTGCAGTTGTAACAATTGTCGGTTCAACTTCAACGATTATCGCAGGTATTCTTAGTATTATCGCTAAGAAGATATCTACGTGTACAAATGATAAATTACACGATTATATAATAAAACTACACACAGTAACAACATCTTATTCTAAACTATCATCGTTATATTTCTGCGTACCTCAGCGATGGTAAAATATCTGATGAGAAGTTCGCAACGATAATGAAAACCTACGATGAAGCATTTTGAATGGAACGCAACGCGTTCTCTAGCTATTCTAGTGATAAAGTAGCTTGTGATAAAATGGAAGATTGAATTCCCGAGAGTGCGTTCTATTAAAATAATAATTAAATAACGGAGTATTTTAAATAATGTCGGCGTTAGAACTATTACAACAGATCGTCACTAATACAATGCCGTCAAAAACTACTATGATATCATTAAGTTCGACCAATCCTGAATTTAGCGTTAACATTCCAACTGCAATTCCAGCAAGTGAAATAGCATTAGCACAATTACAAGTTTATAATAGCTGGCCAAATATCAGGTCAAAATCGTTTGGTGGACTACCAGCAAACAATTCACTTCTATTTGCGAATAAGAATAAACCTGATGGAACTCCTGATTGGCAAGTTGTTGGAATTTCAACGGGCAGTTATCAAATAGAACAGATTAATGATGAGTTCCAACGCAGAATTAAATCTATTACAGGAAAAGAATCCAAAATAGCAATAACTGTTTACGAACCAACATTATCAGCGGCGATTGAAATAAATTCCCCTGATTATATTGTAGATATTTATCAAAGTTCCATCAGATCTGTGTTAGGATGGCCTGATGTTCCTCCAGACCAAAGGTCGATTGGAATTCCGGAACCAACCAAAAATGAATTTCTCACGACGGAAAAAAGATTTATAAAACGTCCAGAATATCGAGATTACTATATATTTAAATTTCTTAATCAGGATCCACATAATGATATAGTAATTCCTGCACATGGGACTGCATTATTTGATGTTATTAGAGAAGGACCAGATCGTCGTGAAAAGGATATAGTTTATGAGGAAGGTATTCAAAGATTTTTAAATCCAATTAATTCTGAATACACACGTGTGTTCGGTAATTTACAAACTCTTTTTTCAGCATTATCACAGAATTATAATAACGATATAAAACAACAGGTAATTGAAACGATACAACACTGAAATACAGTCATTAATGATTTGGCTTATGCTAACCGAAGTATTGTTTTAGGAGCAACTACTATTCCTAAACAATTAGAAGAAGATATTGTTAGTGGAAAAGAAAGTTTAGATATTAAAAAAGGACTCTTAAGGTGGAAACAAGTATTTCTTGATCATTATAAAATAACAGAAGAACAATCACAAACATTTACAATACCAGGATTTGATACTGTTAAACTAAAAAAAATCACTTGACGATGTCATTGATGAATATTTTCCTAAAGTATTTGCAGCGTGGATAAAAATAGCCCCACCACCGGTTATTCTTAAACACAATAATGATCCATACGGTGGAGGCCGTCATATCTCGCCTGGTATTGTTAATATAACATCAACGATCGCAGTCAATCTAGTATGTGATGTAATTGATGGCAGCCATCAAGTAGATCTTTCAAAAAGTAGCACTGCTGTGCAGGGGTATATATTATATTCATTCAGTCCTCAAGCTCCACCCGGGTGGTTAATTGTATCTGAACCAATTAACCCCGTTTATCTACGTGTACATAATCCGTTATTATCAAGGATACATTTCAAACTTACAGACCAAATAGGACGTATTTTGGATTTACAGAATGAAGTTTTAAGTATTAATCTGTATGTGAGATCATAGAGCGTTATATCGCAAAACAAAAAAACAACAACATAAAAAAAAATATCCGAATCTAACTCGGATCAGAATAAAAAAAATTTTCTGGGGTAAATCGTAATTATCAGAATAAAATAAAATAAGTAAATAACCTGCATACTAGTTTTGCCAGGGATTTTGTTTAGCCATTATCACATTAACTCCACCTTCACTTTCATTTTCACAACGCTCTATTAACTGTCTTATACGAAGGTTCACAATCTTTTTCTGTTCGTATTCATGAGATAATTCTAACTTAATTTTGTCAATAGCGTTTGAGAGAGGCACAAACAGTTTTACCTGATTATCTGTAACTGTTGCCAGCGACTGTAACATTGCCTGCTGGATAAACTTCATGAATTTATAATCAGATGGTAAAGTGTATCTGTTCTCTAATTTCCGTTGTTCTAATGATTCAAAGCCAGACTGAATTTTTTCGGGATTAAGATTATCAGATATATTTATACCGTTATGTTGTAATATTTTAATCGCAGAAATAATGACATTAATGTTTTCGGAATTCATTATATTCATTATGTTTGTTTAATATAAAAATAAAATCAGAATAAAATAAAAATAATAGCCCCTAAGGACTGTTTCAAGATGATTATATACATATGATTATGATTATTATGATTATGATTATATCTTAATTACGGACAGCACTTTAACCCCATGTGATCCCCTAGGTCGCCAAATAACATCCTAGCAGGATCAGAGGTCACATATAAACTTAATTCTAAGAACTTAACTAACATATCCTAGGACAGCACATTTTAACCCCATGTGATCCCCTAGGTTGTCAAAGAACATCCTAGCAGGATCAGAGGTCACATACAAACTTAATTCTAAGAACTTAACTAACTTATCCTAGGACACCACAGTTACATATAAACTTAATTCTAAGAACCTTAACTCTAGGACAACACAGTTACATATAAACTTATCTTAAAGACAATATTACGGGCCTTCTCTACGTTCAATACAAATTTGTGCACACTCCCCCCATCATAATCACCCAGGGAGTGCAAAATTGCACCCACCAAGTGACATGGTGGGAGATTGTACAAATTTTCTATTGAAACGCAGAAGGGCTAGCTCACGCCCATTAAATAATAAATTTTGGCATAATATCGCCTTTCGCCCGACAGTATGCCGGTCACGAGAATCGAACCACGGACCTCGAGCATGAAAATCCAGCGCGTTAGCAATCGGCCACAGGACTTCAATATGTATACATAATGAAAATATTATTATATAGTTAAAGCGTAATGTACATAAAGTATACAGAATAAAATCAGAATTTATTGTAATGTATTGTGGATTTCTTAATAAAATCAGAATTTATTGAATGTATTGTGGATTTCTTAATAAAATCAGAATTTATTGCAAAATGTGAATTTATTTTCAGTCTCCAAATACTTGATACTACATTACACAAAACCCACAGTTAAAAGTCTGTATTAATCAGACGTCGCCAAGGATACTAAAATAATCGATAAGTTATGCGAACACGCGTCATGCTCATTTCTAAAAATAACCTCATGTACACACTTCACTGCTGGGTCGCAAAGCGTTTCATAAGAATGTGGAAAACATAAATATTATTGAGATTTTACACAAACATAATGTTGAGACTTTACATGATTCATAGAAAATATTATGCACATTATGTAACATACAGCATCATTATTTATACAACGATGAAATTATTGAAAATTCTCAATTGTTGTAGGGTCAAACCCCCAGCGATTCCCTAATTGATTTTGATGATTTCTTGATAAATTTGACAATAACTCACTAAAAAACTGATAAAAAATAAGAAATTTTGATCAAAAGTCACTTCATATTAGCAAAAAATAGTAACATTTTAGCCAAAATTTTCTACAAAATCGAAAAATCATCAACATCAATTAGAGAATCGCTGGGGGTTTGACCCTCTCAGCGCTACAAAATCTGGCCGATTTTCATTGATTTTTGGTCATTTTTCATGCAAAAAACAAAATTTTCGAACAAAAAATCAACAAAAAACAAAATTTCGAACAAAATCAACAAAATAAAAAAACACTAAGCATTCTAAAGAATGATTTTTATCATCTTATTTTTATTTGCAACGTGTTGAGATTTACATGCATAACTAAATTCATTGGAATGTTTTTACAGTCGAAGTTTGGACAATCAGAGAATGTGATATGTGTTTTGTGTACTATTAAATTTGAAAGATATATCAATACTTACTCAAAACAGTGTGTGATCCATTTTGACCAAAACAAACAGTATATTGCTGTCATTACAACAAGTATGACAACTGCAAGATTTACTAGGTTGTGCTTGACGGAATTGTCTCGCTTAATCATCTGATACTATAGGAACATTACATCATGAAAAAAAAACACCTGCATAAAACATACCTTGGATGAAACACGTAAAACAAACTATGAAAGCAAAAAAGAGGAAAGAAAGAGATATTGGTTCATGAAGAAGGTTCTGGTAGACTAACATACTGGAATCTGATTTTTTTTAGAAATCTTTTGGAAAAAGCAGATCTCGTGATATTATCTGCCACGTATTTTACTGAAGGTGATACTATGTTAAAGTATTTACCAGCAGAATTAATTGACTTAAACACAATTTCTTCGCCATCTGTATTTGTGGATTTAACAGCCCTTGCGTATCGTGCGCCGCCAGAATTTCCGGACTTGCAGTTTTGACTTTGTGTAACAATTCGCAAGTTATCAAGCGAGTTATCAAGCTTATCACCATTGATGTGATCTATTACAAGTCCATCTTTAATGATCCCATAAAAACATTCGTAGATGAATCTATGTGAGAAATAATTTTTATTTCCACTGGTATTAAATTTAAAATATCCAGTATCAATAACACTACCGACTGGTTTCTTTAATCTACAGTTCCTAATTACACCATCACGAGAAGATTCATAATTTGTGATGATTGGATGCTTTACAAACTCATTTTGCTCCATTTATATACTAATATTATTTGTTTAAATCATTATTTTGAAAATCTAGCGAGATAATCTTCTTCGGTCTTTATAGGAGATTCAGAAGATGTGTTTTTTTTTATCGTAATATCGTTTCAGCTCTCTGTATTTTTTACCACCGCATTGCACACACAGTTGAGTTTTTCCTCTGACTCCAACACCACACCGCACACACGGTTTTGGTCCTAAAGTGCCTTGTCTAACGCATTGCATATGGTAGCCACAGAATTCGTTTACGCATGCTTTGTTACAAGGAGAAGTATATCCGATCATAAGCCAATTACATCGATTCTTTGTTTGAATCATATACAAGAGATTAAAATTCAATTTAAATATATATTTGTCTTAATTATAATAATGCAGGAATTATCCGCAATTGAACATTCTGGAGCTAGATTTGATCTTGACAGACTGCCGAAACACAAATTTAGTTTTTCGATGCAAGATCTAGCTTTAACGAATAAAGATATAACAAAACGTATCCGTGAAGCCAAAAGGAATTTCGCGACGATGGTGCGGCTCATGTGTGGTCGACATTCAGAATTGAAAATACTGTTAATGTGATGAATGACAAACGAGGAAGAGAGATTATTGACTACCTTGTTCAGAAATATTTTATTTTAATAAAATTTATTGTAAAGACAGACGATGACACTTGGATTATTCGTGACAAACGTGATTCTGTCCACATGCAGTCAGGAAATAATATTGTTCTTAGTAAAAATTCCAAACCAGGAATACTTACTGGTATTGACAAACCATATTACGAACGAACATATCCTGTGACTGCGGTTGTGTACGCAATATATCCGTTAAATAATAAACCTAACGTTGGGGATCTCAAACCCATGAAATTGTCATCACTGACTTCGTCAAGAATAAACTGTGTAGCTGAACGGGTTACAGAACACTTCACAAACGCGATACGCGGAAACGGTTTAACGGATTTACGACGTAAACAAATAAACATGTGGGCAGAAACAGTTAACGATACCGGAGCGTCCATCAGCGACGTTGCTGAGCTGGGAAAGAAATTAAAATTAACAATAACAGTGAAGACGTTAACCGGAGAGATTTTGTACAAACCAAAATATAAATCAAGAGGAGCTTCGATAGATATTATTGATCATAACGCACATGCATGGACTGTGGCAGTAACAATATTTCCACGAGATAGAACGGTTAAATTTTATAATGGTCATGTATTCGATGCTATCAGAAATATCAGTAAAATTGACCCTGTATCTGTGTGGCTGTTTCAGAGTTCGGAATATGATTATCATGATCAGTTTGTACGGTCTAATGGTGATATTTATCGTACAGAATTTCTCCACGAAGAAATGAAAAATCTTGCATTAAAATATACCTCTGAAGATATTAAGGTTGGACAATTACTTAATAACTGTTTTACCGTTCCATCAGTTACTGCTCACGCTGCTCAGGAGAAAAATTCATGGAAACCGACACGATTGGAATTTCTTGAAGATGTCCAGAAAATTTGTGTGGAATACGGACACAGTGGATTGTGGAATACTAAATACGATTACAATGACGTTATCTCAGTTGGTATGGTAGCGTGTTATCCTGGAAATTTTCTTGGATACGGAGAATGTTCTGAATACTTTAAGAGATTTGGTCATCCGACACACGAGATGACCAGAGTAGCGATAAACGGACCCTTACCAGATTTTGATTTAACCGGATTCGCCTGTATAGAGTCGTTCGAGTTTTACAGGGATCTCCATCCGATTGTTTATGCGTGGTTTGGAAGACATTTTTCAGAGCGACGTTGGGCTCCAATAGTACTAATAAAGTACATGCTTGATGCTGGAATTTTAATGTCGTTGAACGTGAGTGAAGCAATTATATCATACCGCGTGCAGAAACAAGTTTGGTTGCCAGAACCGGATGTATTTAATATTAATGATGCTAGGAGAGATTTTCCTAATCCTGAAGATGATATTGTTAAAATTACTAATAGTATACGTGAATGCAGGAGAGAAAGTGATGAGAAATTTGCAAAAGATCTCGACAGAAAAATAATCGGTAAATTTACGCAAGGAGGATCATATGATCATAAACGAGCGTGTACAAGATTAATCATGGACGATGCTGAACTCGATTTTATAATTGCTGATACAACGGAAAAAAACACATTTATAAGTCGAAGTAATGCTTATTTATCAAAAATATTTCTTGATTGGCTGTTATTGAAGAATACTGCTGTGATAATGTGTGGCGATCATGGTCAACCGCCACCTTTCATTGGATCGTCTCCACATGAGTGGCTGAAAACATTTGTAGATTATTACGAAGAAATAACTGATGACCATAGAACTATTGATAAATCACTAAAAGAGTTTAAAAAGCTAATAAAACTACAGCCAGATAAAATACAGTGTGAAATAATGTGTAAAGTAATTCCAGAAACTTCTATGAATAATTTTTGGACGTTATGGAGACCTGCTGATTTGATAGTTGCAAGTAGAAAAATAGTTCGCGATACACTTCAACAACAATTATTTACGTTACATAAAGAAAAATTTTCAAATCTACCTGTACCTTTGTGTTATCGCCCAGCAGATACTCGACGACAGAATTTTGATGTTGAGATTCCTGGTGGTGGAATACAAAATCTTGTGTTAAATGATATTGTTTTAGTTGTTGTTGATGTTGTTGAGAGCGTGTTAAGCATAGATAAATCGCCGTGGACGTTTGGATACGCTATAACGATTCACTCGTCACAGGGATTAACTATTACCGATACAAGTATTTGGATTGTCGATGATCGTATTGAGTGGTCAAATGTAGTTTATCTAGCAGTGTCTCGAGTCAGAAGAATATCTCAACTGGGCCGGGTTATCATGGATTGCGTAATAACCGAAGAAATTCCTGACATCTTTGTCGATATCAATAAAAAATTAGCGAGTTATAAACAATGTGACCAAAAAAATAATCGCGACTTTGATATGGATGCTGAATTTATTATAACACTAAAAGCACAACAGAATAATCATTGTGCAAGTTGTAACTGTAATATGCTGTGGCAGTACTCGAGTAATAATCCAAGACAATTTACTGTTGATAGAATTAATAGTAGTCTTGGTCACACACGCAAAAATGTGATGCTGACCTGTCTTGGATGTAATCGACGTCGAGGCGCTGGACACCCTGGTGCAAGTTTATAAAAGTGAACGCGGTGGTAATTGTGTATCCGTAGGAATTATTTGTAATTGTTCGCGTACAAATCCACGCTGAGGAGCAGTTGAATCTAATCTGTAGATTGCGGGTCTACCTGTAGACCTTACCACGCTAGAAATTTTGTGTGTGGTCACACTCCAGATAGGATCAGTTGCTCTTTTTCTACCTCCTCCAAGTTCACCAGGTTCATATAAATATCTTACGGTAACATTACCTAGTACTGGTTGAGAGGAAGATTTACGTTGTATTGGTATATATTTTTTTGTGATCGCATTAGAAGGTTTCATAAACGTTGCACGAGTCACTTCGTTGTTCAACGCAGCTATCACACTCGGTAACCTTGTAACCCATTCACGAGATCTCTCCGTGGACTTAAAGTCAGCGGATATTTCCCTTGCGTATTGGTATCCAAATAACCGCTCAGCAAGTGTCCGATTAAATCGTTCAACGATTGCCTGATCACGATGAATTTCAGTGTGTCCTCGTCTGATTTTAACGTTATGTCGCTTCATCAACGATGATACTGCACCCAGAAATTCTTTGCCAGGATCAACCTGTAGCAGTTGTGGCCATCGTAGACCACCACGTTGATAAATGCGTTCAAACGCAGATGCAATTTCAGTTGCTGTTTTAGTTGATAGTGGTTCTGCTTCTTTATATCTACTCGCAACGTCAACCACGGTTAACACGTATCTGTATGTGTATTGACGTTTGCCAGTTTTAATGGTATCGTGTGGTAAAAGCAAAATATCTGCTTGATGAACTTCATTAGGGGTACTGACATTAAAATGTGCATACTTAATTCTTTTAGGTGGTGGTAGATAAATTTGCCATATTGCCTGTCGTGCTAACCACGCTGCAGCGACATCACGTGAGACTTTTGCTGCTTCAGCAAGTTTAATAATCGCTGCTTTACCTCTCCAATATCCTTTTGGGCTATAATAAACAGATTCCATTATTATGATAATAATCAATTGATTAATTACCAGCCCCTAACATTATTTTACCTTTCATACCAGCTTTTACCAGAAAAGCAGCTAATTTTTCTCGAAGTGATTTATCTTTTACATTATTTATGGCATGAATTAATTTTATATTGGCGAGATGTCGTTGTTGTAAATCTTTACTTTCATACGCGACATCGTGAATGTGACACGCTTGATCAATTGCGTTTATTGGATACACTCCAGGTTTTGGTTGGTCTTGGTTATCGAGTCGAATATCGAGACGAGTTCCAGGACCACAATAATTATATCCAGGTAATTGTTTTTCACCAGGATACTTTGTCCATGGAGCTCCTGGTAATTTACCTAACGAAGCAGCGATATCTCCACCTGTCTTTAATGAAATAAATTTATATTTTTTTGTGCCACATTTCACACACCTGCCTGTAAGTGCGCGCCTGTTTTTTTTTATTATTATTGTCGTTAATCCACTGGTATGAGTGGTTGCTCTACAGCGAACACAATATAAATCCATATTATTATTATATGGATATAATTGACTTCTCAGCGACACGAAAACAAGAGCCAGTCAAGCATCACCCAACGCTACCAAATTCTATCAGAGCAATTATACTTGGCCCATCTGGGTCTGCTAAAACGCAATTATTACTTAATCTGATAATGCGATGGCTCAAGTGGGATAAATTATATTTAGTAGCACCATCTGTAGATGATCAACGATGTTACGAAGTACTTAAAGATTTTAATGAAAACGCAAAGTCGCTGACGTGTCCTGATAATGATGCTATTGATTTTATTACCGATATCAATGAAGCTCCATCTTTAGATGATCTTGATGGATGTATCAATAATCTCGTAGTGTACGATGATGTGATGCTGGGTAAACAATCCAATCCAGCTCGGATATTTTCGCGAGGCCGTCACAAAAATACAGACGTAATTTATTTAACTCAGAAATACACGCAAATTCCTAAAGTGATCAGAGATAATTGTAATATCTTAATTGTGTTTAAGGGAGTAGATAATTATACTTTACAAAATATTTATTATACTTGGTGTTCAGGGGACATGGACATGATTAAGTTTAAAAACTTCTTTTCAAAAGCACAAGCTATTCCGTTCGGATTTATAACAATAAATTTACATGACCCAAGATGTAGATATCGTATAGGTCTGGATAAAATATTTGGTTAATTACAGCAGCAGAGAGGGTGAACGACCAACGTTGAGTGACCGGCGAGTAAAATAAACACACCATAAAAAAACCCCAAAGAGTCAGAGATAAAGTAACGAGATAATCTAACCCTAGAGAAATCTCATGGTCAGTTAGAGGTTGTGCTTTAACGTTACTGACCTTAAGATTTCCTCTTCGTAGGAAGGCTTATTTTTTTTATAAATAATGTCTCAAGCAAAATGGTCTGTTCACCTTCTCTGCTGCTGCTGGTTACTAAATGTGTCTTCTGTCAAACAATTAAAATGTTTCGACTGCGCTGCTTGATATTCCGGTCTTCTAAGATGCGGAATGTCAATAATTCGGAGACCCAAATCGGCCCTTATCAAGCAATGTCCTTGATTTCTAGGTCAGTAAAGATATTTTCAAGCATCCGCAACAAGTTGAAATAACCTAGTTGAAACATAATAAATTTAAAGGTTTAATTCCTGTAGAAACAGCCATGTAAAGTTTTGCAAACGCAACGGTTTTTGTGTTTTATTTGTTTGTCTTGTCTATGTTTTATATTTGCCTTTGAAAAAGACTCATTAAGAGTCGAAAGCGCTCAGGCTAGTTAGATGCTAGTTTTGCACTGTTCGTTGTCAGTTTATTCCAGTTATATATATATATATATATATATATATATATAGAGAGAGAGAGAGAGAGAGAGAGAGAGAGAGAGAGAGAGAGAGAGAGAGAGAGAGAGAGAGAGTTCCTTTAGGTGGCATATGGGTCATTTCATATGTTTTTTAAAAGGGATATGGGCATCTGACTGATTTATGTGTGTTTTATGGGATTACAAAACGATGTTGCTTTAAATGACTTGGCTGACTATGATTTTAATTTTTATCACCTTAACTCCGTATGCCCACAAACTTCTTTGCAAATATGCAGTTATCTCCCGTGGACCAAGCGAGGCATTTTTTGGCAAAGGTCAATGATCATACGAGATTAAATTTTTTCTTCGTTCGTAATATGGCGGGTGAAATCGTTCGATTTATGCGATGGTTACGCAAAGTTCAGAGGAGATTCGATTGGTTTTGGCGCAAAAACAATTGGAACGTCCTCGGCTCTTTCCGTGAGAACTTGAAGTTGCGAAAAGACGCAAAAGGACGCTACTTCCTGTCGTTGACTTACGAGTAGGGTTCTGTAGCTCACATCCGCGATAGGAACCAAAATGTCTCTGATCAGGACCACTTAACATCTGCGCTGGGAACCAATGGCCATACCTAAAACGCGCATCGAAGCAATATTGAGTCCGGTACATATGACATTATTCCGGATTATACTTATTATTATTATTATTATTATTATTATTATTATTATTGTTGTTGTTGTTGTTGTTGTTGTTCATGACCACACTGCTAATTAAAGTTAAAAATATTATCGTTGCCCTATTATTGATATAGCAAAACTATTGTGAGCTTGTTATCGATTTAGACCCTTTCATCATATTTAAAGATATCACATATAACAGCTAAGAAAATACCCTTTACTTGTTTACTGATTTACCTTAATGAAATTGAAAATTTTCTGATGAACTTACATATGATCAACTGCAGTTAGTTCAAAATCTAGGTAAAACTGACAGAAAGTCTTCTACTAATTACCTGAATGGGAAGTGAAAATATAATTTATTTCATACTGACGACAACGTTTTAGACTTTTTATGTTTTCATTTCTCCTTACTTTTAAATTGACAATGTATTTCTTCTTCTTGCTTTTCACAATATAGCAGAATGTCATCATCATCATCATCATCATCA
>JAECUM010055911.1:0-11231 GCA_016617855.1 Megalonaias nervosa | reverse complement strand
AAATGATGCGATCGTTTCATCTTGACGGCAAAAAGTCAAATGACTACCTGTGAAACACCATGAACCCCTATATATCTATGTTAGACCAGGGCATATATAAAGGGCTAGTGACTCCCCTCTCAGTATTCATTTCGCTCTCAAGCCGACCAGCACAATGGAAGAACCCACACAGATCGAACTTCTGATTTGAGCATTGCGAGGTGTGATAAGAAAGTTTTCTTCAGACAAGCCGACGGACTACTCTCCTTCCTTTCGAGATAAAAGTCAAGATACTTGCTATATCTGTCAAAAGAAAGGGCATTGGGCTACAGAATGTCCAGACCGTCAAAGAAGCAAGGCTAGTGTCAAAAGAAACAAAAGTCAAGATACCTGTTATCATTGTCAAGAGAAAGGACATTGGTCTTCAGAGTGCCCTAAGAAACAACAGGAGCAGGAGAAGGAGGAAGAAGAAACAGAGGTGACCTCGACAAAAGAAGAACCCCGACAAGTTCAGAAAGAGAAGACAGAAAAGAAAAGAAGACGAGAAAAATGTGAGGAAGAAGAAGACGAAGAAGAGGAAAAAAGTGTAAAAGTGAAGAAATTGAAAAAAACAGAGAGAGTGAAAGAAAAAGACACAGAAGAAATCTATGAACTTTTTTAAAAGTGTTGTGTTGTGTTATGTTGTGATATTGAATTGTAAAAAATTTGTAACAGAATAGACCAAACTGAAAAAACGTAAGTGTCTCTTGGTTTTCATTATTTAGAAATAATAAGGACCTACACTCATACACTCACAACACGTACATCATAGGGTTAAAAAAGGGATTTTGAGTTTTAATTGATTTTGGCAAAATGAATAGTCACTCTTTTCGAGAATATTCGGTAGCCCTGAAAAGGACTGTTGAGTGTTTGTTTTTTTCCTTAGAACAAACTCAGGAACGAGAATCAATTCGCTTTAACTGTCTTAAGCCTTTGCCACGGCCAAGGCCTACTTGTGGACTTGCTCCTGTCAATGATTTAGTAGATATCACTAGGGGGGTATCTGTGGTGTAGTCACAGGGTTAGGTTGTTTGGCTCGGGAAAGTCTTTTTCTCTTGGGTCGTAATAAAGAAGTCTGATACATTTGTTTCAGACTTCTTAACTCGGCCAAAATGTCCAAGAGTACCGTGACCGTTTGACTTTCGATGTTCTCCTTCTCTCCTAGACTTTGTTTCTTCTCTGCTTCTTCTTCTTCCTGTTGTTTCCTTCTTGCCTCTTCTTCTTCCTGTTGTTTCCTTCTTGCCTCTTCTTCTTCTTCTCGCTGTTTCTGTTCAAGAAGAAATGCTTGCTCTGCTTCTTTCTGCTGCTGTAAAAATTTCTCCAATTCTTCTTTCTGTCTTTGTTTAAAATCGTCGACACGTGGTAAAGAAGGAGAAAGTGGCGAAGGTACTGGTACTGGAACAAATTCTTGGGAAGAAGATAAAAAATCTACTAAATCCCAGTTGAAATCAACCTCTTCGGGAAGTAGCACTGTGTTCACTTTGGTAGCTGCTGCTGTACCATTACTTCTCGTCTCCACAGCTGGTGCACCCCAATTCATTGTCTTCTTAGGTTCCGTCATGTTTCACAAAACAATACCGCATCGATTCACTGCGCACAGACGCTAGTGTGCCTATATAGGAAATGTGACGACACAGGTAGCTCTCTTCGGATTGGAAGACAGACTCCGCGAAGTGACTGAATTTTGTAACGCGTGTTGGGATTGGTGAACCCTTTCAATCCGTTTCGATCCGGTCTTCCACTATAAATAAACGCGGTTCACTTCATTCCCTTCACCTGTTCTCGTCACAGAGAAGATGTTGATCGACGCAGAATCCTCTACTTTGGTATCCTCAATGCTGTTCCGTACAGACTTACCCATGTATGTGAAAACAAAATGGACTGTCATCCGGATCACCGGTGCCCCTCTTTGGAAAAGAAGATGTTATGTGGAAAGACAAGGCTGTCTTAAGCGGACTCTCATCTACGGACCAGAAGTGAGACACAGTTTAAGACAAACTTTGAGAAATTTGAGGAAGAAAAGAAGACCCATGCGATGTCCTGTATGTTAACGGAATAGTGTTAACATCACATAACAAACAACGGCCCTTTTCAGGGCCACTTCCAATGCCTCGAAAAGATCTTAATTTTCATTTGGTCTCCACCCTAAACGAATATATATAAAACCCTTCCTTTACTAAAAAACACGAACGCTCTTGATTCGTGTTTGTCTATAGCCCTCTCTCAGGTAGCCTGACGTCACAGTACTTCTCTTTTTGCTACATTGTTACCAGTGTGACGTCATGCCACCTGTCGCTTATCGCTCTACAAACCCACAGTCTACTAGTCGTCGCTCTACAAAATTTCCATTGACGCTATACAGGCCCAGGGTGTGCTAGTCCCTCTACCCAATTTTCCATTGACGCTATACAGGCCCAGGGTGAGATTTTATTTCTTGACGCTATACTGGCCCAGGGGGGGTCTGTAATGCTAATTCCCATTGACGCTACGGTAACCCCATATACTACTAATGTATAATTCCTAACACATAATGTAAAGCCTGGAACACATTTTGAAATTCCTAACATAATGTTGTAAGGCCTGACACAAAACATGATTCCTAATACACAATGTAAGGCCTGATACACAATATGTAATTTCTAACACAGAATGCCTAAAGGACTGAAACATAATATGAAATGCATAGCACGTAATTCTGTTAAACCTAACACGCAATAGGAAATACTGCATGTTAGAAACAGCGGGTCTTGCCTGGTCCATTTTTAGTCAACATCACAATCTGGTGCCAAGAACTAGCAACTGTTATATCTAAATTTGTTAATATTTTACTGACTTTTCTGATAACTGTAAGCCTTATGTAAATCAATAATATCACTTTTTAAGTACTTTCAGAGCTTCTTGGGTCTACCATTACACAAGTCAGAACAATGGCAAGACAATAATGCCTTTAAATAAAGGGTAGTCAACGATTACCCTAAAACAGACGATATGCATCGATAACTCGAAACTAAACATTTGTAAATAGCATGCATATATCAAAGCGCACCTAGCATACTCAAGCACACCTAACATACTCAAGCACACCTAACATACCCAAGCAGACCTAACATACTCAAGCACACCTAACATACTCGAGCATACCTTAACATACTCAAGCACACCTAACATACTCAAGCATACCTTAACATACTCAAGCACACCTAACATACTCAAGCCATTCAATATAGTCATTTAAAATCGTATTTTGAATCCAGATGAAAATTATATTTTCCAGTAAACAAATTTTGATCAAATGTTTTAAGAATTTGACATGTATTACCTTAATCTCCTATTTGATATACTTTATCTTTTATATACTTTATCCTTTATACGTTTTGTTGTTTTTTTTTTTATATTTTTTTATACATATTTATCCATTATATTCCATGTTGTTGAATTCATGCTTATATTTATTTCGAAAGGTTTATCTTTCTAGGGGTTTCGTGCAATTCTTCAGTTTTACATTTTTGGAATTCGACTTTCAGTTGTCACAATAAAGACTATTGTACCGAAGTACCATTCAAAAATTACATACATACATACATACATACATACGTACGTACGTACATCCATACATCCATATATCCATACATACATACATACATACAGAGGCGAAACTACCGTGGTAGCAGGTACAGCCGTGTTGGGGCCCTGCCTAACCAGGAAAAAAAAAATAATTAAAGTGACAGTAAGAGGGGCGGAGTTACAAAAAAGTTCGCTGTGGGACCCGTGGTGAGATACTTACACCACTACATACATACATACATACATACATACATACATACTCTGCCATTATTGCATGCAGCTTATTCAAGTACAAGACCTGAAAGATCACGACAAACCTGCTATGAACAACTTCCAAGCACTCAACCATTAGTCGCCTACTTCCTGCTGTAACACGATTTCTCTCCGATTCAAAAGGTCAAATGAGAGAATTTGTTTGAATTTTTTTTTATCTTTAGAAGTTTCATGTTTGTTTTTTTTACTGATGCAATGAACATTTCTTATGTTAGTCTCACAAGTTCGATAGAAATGTCACAAATGTCAAGATTGTATCATAATCGGTATTGTATATATAAAAATGACCAAGTCTAACTAATATTTTTGCCAGTGTGGTCACTCACATGTATCAAAAAGCGCCAAGTGGCACATCACATCATTTAAGCACTTGCCTCATAGAAACAGCGCGCAGAATGTGCTGTTTAAATTACCTTAGTTTGCGACAGTTTATTGCCGTCTTGATTAATTGTCCCATTAAAAGGTAAAGGCATGTAGATTCAATGTCAGTCGTTGTGATCATTGATCGTTGGTGCATTATCAGCTTGCTATGAAACCAGCTGAAGGTCAAACAAACGCGAAACGATTTCTCCGACTGAGGGGTCATTACACTTGTCATGGACGACGTCTTCTGACAACTAAGACAAGAAAGCATCTGCTGTTAAAAAAAAACAAAACAAAAACAAACAAACAAAAACAAACAAACAAACAAACAAACAAAAACTTAAAAATAACACGATCACGATGAATTACCTGGAATGAATTCAGTTGATAAAAATAATACGATCGCAAGGGATCATCTGGAATGAATTAAAATCCTTCAAATAATACCAACACGTGGAATTATCTGGAATTAATTCAACCCCTAAAAGTAACACCATCACGCGGAATTATCTGGAATGAATATAAGTCTGTGAACACTAGTACCAAAGTTCCAATATTCACAAGCGGGTGAATAATTAATTCTGAGTTCATCAAGGGTCCTGACTGAGAAGAAATACAGTAAAAGTCATTGAATAAGGGAATTTGTGCGATCATGATACGATGACGCATCGTTATAAATAATGCACAAAAATTCTAGAATTCACAATTCATTGCATCCCAATTATACTGATAAAAGGCAATAACTCTCTAAAGTACTATCATATCTGCCAATCATCAAATTCATATGGGAAAAAAACCTTGTCAAATATGAAGCTTTACAGCAAATGATTTGATTGAACTCAAACAAAATAAATATAAATGCTTCACAAACCATTATTATTACTATTCTCAATCAATAAGAGACTTAACTCCTAGCCTTTGTAACTCCTGTCCCCTCCCCCCCCCCATCGAAAAATTGTTTATAATCAACAGTATATGTAGGCGTTGCAAATCTTGTTTCCCAAAAGTTAGGATTTCATTTTTTAAAGAAATCAGAAGAACATCCATCACTGTATCATCTGGACATTACCCGATCGTTACCACAGTAAAAGGCGTATTTAATGACCATCTCCTGGCAGTTTGTTTTATTTCACGACAACTGATGTCATTTACATTAATATACCCATATTTTATATGTAACACTATAATAACACCTAATGACGTCATAACGTTATGCAAAGAAAAGGGGAGCAACGACCCAGTGTTACGTATATGTAATTAAATTGCTTGTGTGTTAGTTTTAAAATTCTTTTTTATTTTATTTTTGTTTCATTACATTTTATTGTAATGATTATTTTCACGGGATTCGAAATTTTTTCAAGTAAATTCTGTTTGTACAGATCGCAAAAGGTGTTACATTAGCATTATTTTTAGCTCACCCTGGTTCATAGATTTGTAAACATCGAGTGTTAACGATTGGCTATTTCCAAGGTCATTTCGGCTCGCGTGTTAACTGGATTGTAAACAGTCTTTCTATTATATATATTTTCAGTGTAAGAATTTGGTACTTAGATAGGGCTATTCTTGCATACGTGACAAATGGCATTTTATTTTATTGCGATGTTCAAATTAGTAAATCACGCAGCCTATCACGTAGAGTGCCATGTGACCTAAAATCGAGGCTTAAAACAGCCAATTGGTATTAAATTTATTTAGTTGTATTTTAAACCTTGAGGGCTCAAGATGTTTCTAATTGTTGTTGCCAGTTTGAAGTTCTTTTTGGCTTTGGAATTTAATAATTTATTCGCTTGAAAACTAAACAAGTGTACTTTTTTAATTAAAGTTCTGGGACAAAGAAATTCAGTGGAAATTTATTCTGGAGTTATACGGAAACATAAACCGTGATTCCATCAAGGATCTGTTACCACCAGTACAACGGTCTCATCTGAAGTCATCTCCTCCATACTGGAATTTCATCGCGATTCGAACCTGGATTCTATTAGAACTATTTAGTGATAGGACTTGTATTTTCAATCTTAGGATTGAATTTTGGATTATATTCACAAACCGTAAGACCTATTTCCAATTTTTACATTGTTTTCTAGGGAAATAAATTATTTTGTTAAAATTTACAAAAGCTTGTTGGCTTCACTCTTTTCTCTTGTTATTTTTGTATCAGCCTACACGTAACACCAGACATCCCAATGTTTTCCAAAGTCATTTCAATCCAGTATTCTACTTTTGGAAAAATAAAATCAGTGTTTGTCGTCATGCGATAATTCGAATCCTACAACTGTTCTCGTTTCAAATGAAACTTGTGAAACTCGTGCAGTAATTTCATTCTTTATCTCGCCAACGTGCGAAAATGATAGAGATTATTAGGCACGTGTCATAAATCATTTTAGATGAGCAACCGTGTACGATCAGCCATTCGTCGACATCGTAATGCGTATATTACGTTTCACGTCTTATTCAAATTGTATTGTAATCACTATCCTTTTGGGTGTTTGCCATTAACAGATGTATAAAAGAAATAAGTAATATGAAATTTCAATGAATTTTGTGAAGCCAGTGAGTCTTCAACCCAACCCACACCACCCCATCCTCCAAAAAACACCAATTTCTGTAAGTATACTGTATGATCAATTAAATGTAGAAGATAAATGGTGTTGCTTCATATTGTATCAAAATCTTTTAAGATTTCGTTGAAACTGTACTCTAACTTCTTATACAGGAACTTTCCATTTAATTTGGTTTAAAGTAATAAGTTCCATGAAAACTTCAATGATTTTAAATAGCCAGAATTTCTTCAAACGTAACAGCCGGCGTGTCTTCAAACGTAACAGCCGGCGTGTCTTCAAACGTAACAGCCGGCGTGTCTTCAAAACGTAACAGTCGGCGTGTCTTCAAACGTAACAGCCGGTGTGTCTTCAAACGTAACAACCGACGCGTCTTTGAAAGGTAACCAAAGGCGTCTGTAAAAAGTAAAATGGATTTTTCAAGTATATTGCATGAACAATGATGTATAGAATATGAATGCCATTCTTTTGAACCGATTTTATAATATTCTATTGGACACATATTTGAAGGAATTATCATCGGACCATTTCATACTTATCTTACGGTAAATATATCCTATCTAATGTAAAGCAATATTTGCATAATACATTAGAACGAAATAAGTCGAGTAATTTTATTCCAACAGGAGTTATTATTAAATCATATGTAGCATATATTGCAGTAAGCAATAAGGGATGTTTATTAAAAATACATAGCGAAAACAGCATCATTTGTACCACTTCTGTTATTCTGCAAGACCAAAATATGCCTCGGATATATCTAGCGAAGCAAATTACAGAGAAAAAAAAAAAAAACACATTTATTTTATTAGGCAGAAATATCGTCGGAGGAAAAAAAACCCAAAACAAACAACCCCTAATCTATTCGGATTACCTCAGCTATTTCTACGACTGGATCTGCAATTAAAAATAGTGCGATGCATTCCAAACTTCTCGTACACTCCTTCAATTGTAAATAACAAAGATAGTCCAAATGGTAGTTATTGACGTACAGGTACATTGTCGGATTACATTCAAAACTGCGAATGTCTCGTTGTATTTCATCCTGATTATAAGACGACTTTTACAAAATGATGACCACTAATAAACCGTCTGTCCTCCTAGACCTCAGCATTTCTTTCATACACGACATAAGTTTTTATTGCAAAGTATATGATGAACAAAAACTGTTAGTGAAAATTAGTCTGCTCCACATTTTCCATGAAATATTTAAGCTTTCTAAAACTGAGTGACTGGCTAACTGAGAGAAACCAAAAGTCATCTTTAGTAGGGTGGTCAAACCTCTAAACTGAAAATCTGTTGAGAATGTTTAAAAATGTCAGCCACGCAAAATAACATTAATTATCCTAGTGAAACCACGCAAATACTTTATTCTTTTCCTCGAATGCTCTACAAACCATGCATTGCTTAACAATGAATAGAAGATGAAATACAAGAACTTGAAATTATTTCAATCACATCCACTTACTGGAAAGATGAAGATATTATTTTCTTAACAGCTCAGGCGGGCAGTTATGACAAATACCCTAACTTCCCAAGAGTTAAACTCAAATTTCAACTCAAAACAGTCTGAATCATGTTTGCTACATGCGTCAACCATATACCAATTCTAAAAAGTTATTATTTTAAAATATGTTTCTTTTAAAATGTAAAAATTATTATTTGATATCCAGTTATTGCTGCTGAAAACATAAATAAGATCTATATTTCATCAAAACTGTGACACTGTCTGTAAAATAGTGTTACAAGCCAGGGGTTTTTGCTTGACCGAGCGGTGTCAAACCCTGGCGCGATTCCCGCTAGAAGTCATAAGTTTACCCCAAATTTCCAAAGCAATCACAAAATGAATTATCAGGTTATGGCCAGTGTGCATTAGTAGATGCACCACGTGTATAGGTATATGTACCACGTTTATACGTATATGTAACCATGGGTGCCAGTACATAGGGGCAAAGGGGAGGGGGGCACGTGCCACCACCACCCCCTCCATCCCCGAATTCACCTATAAACATGTTTTGGCCTACATCCGTAAAACATAATAGCTGACCACTACATGTCTGACCCCGCCCCACCTGAAAATAATTCTGCGGGCGCCCCTGTATGTACCACGTGCATGGGTATATGTACCAGGTGCATAGGTGAATGTAACACGTGTATAGATAATCGTTTGGACACTTGCATGCTGAGACAAAACACTCATGTAACAAAGAAAGAAAAATTAATTAATTGATCAATCAATCAATCAATCAATTTATTTATTTACTAATCAATTAACTCATAATACTTTTTGGTGTATACTGGGAAATGTATTAAGAAACAAACAACAATAAGATTACATACATTCCAAAGAATTCTATATCATGCATGGGCACCCGCAGAATTTTTTGCGGGGGGGGGGGTCAGGACTTTGTGCAGGGAGGGGGGTCAGGATTTTCAGGGGGGTGGTCAGTCAGTCACGGCCGGGAGAGTTAGTATAAGAAGCAGTCTGAAACTAAAGCTAATATTTATTAAGCGTTTTGAACAGAATCATGTGATATATTTTCAGCTTCATTTGCATGATTAAACTTGTCGGAATTTATATATATATATATATATATATATATATATATATATATATAAAGATTGGTGGGTCACGTGACCCCACCCCCCCCACGACCCATGCTGCAGGCGCCCATGATATCATGCTATTTTTATACAGTTGGATTTTTACATCCATTTCAAATAATTCCGTATCATGTTTTTTTTATTATATATAATTGGAGTTTTACATTTTTTACCGTATTGTTTTGACAAGCAACAAAATATTTCTTGACCTGGTATTCTAAGTCGACCTTGACCAGGATAAATGCAATGTCTTTACCGTCAAGAAATAGTTTCTCTTCTTCCATGCATAATGCCACAAGTCTGTAATTAGACTGACTAATCGTACGGTGAGAATACTAGTGTGGTCTTCCTGGAAAAATATTGTTCAGCCTATTTGTCTTTCCAGCTTAATTTAAATTATGGATAATAGTGAATCTGCTTCACCAAAACTATTTTTAAAAGCTGGTGATTTGTACTTATTGTGGTCATATATTTATGACATTAAGTAAATAAATAAATAAATAAATAAATAAGTAAAATCGTCATCTGCCTTCACAACTGGGGTGTGTTTATGACAGTTGCCCATGACCCTTAGCATTACTCGGGTATGTATAATGTACCAGCAAAACAGGTATTTTTAAGCCAGCCATGCGAAACGGGTTCAATTAATTCGCTAAATTAGACTTGCATGTGATCGATGATTTATTATCCACGATTTCCACAATACCGGCACACCTTTAAGAACTCCTAATTATTATCCAAGACGATCGACAGTTATTGGACACCTTTTGAGATCTTATACTATTTATGATATCGATAGTTACCGAATACATTTGAAATCTTATAATATCATATTGTCGATAGCTACCAAACACATTTGAGACATAATATCTACGATTGTCGATAGCTACCGAACACATCTGAGACCTCATAATATCTACGATTGTCGATAGCTACCGAACACATTTGAGACCTCATAATATCCACGATTGTAGATAGCTACCGAACACATTTGAGACATAATATCTACGATTGTCGATAGCTACCGAACACATTTGAGACATAATATCCACGATTGTCGATAGCTACCGAACGCATTTGAGACATAATATCCACGATTGTAGATAGCTACCGAACGCATTTGAGACATAATATCTACGATTGTCGATAGCTACCGAACACATTTGAGACATAATATCCACGATTGTCGATAGCTACCGAACGCATTTGAGACATAATATCCACGATTGTAGATAGCTACCGAACACATTTGAGACTTCATAATATCTACGATTGTAGATAGCTACCGAACACATTTGAGACATAATATCCACGATTGTCGATAGCTACCGAACACATTTGAGACATAATATCCACGATTGTCGATAGCTACCGAACGCATTTGAGACATAATATCCACGATTGTAGATAGCTACCGAACGCATTTGAGACTTCATAATATCTACGATTGTAGATAGCTACCGAACACATTTGAGACATAATATCCACGATTGTAGATAGCTACCGAACACATTTGAGACATAATATCCACGATTGTAGATAGCTACCGAACGCATTTGAGACATAATATCCACGATTGTAGATAGCTACCGAACACATTTGAGACATAATATCCACGATTGTAGATAGCTACCGAACACATTTGAGACATAATATCTACGATTGTAGATAGCTACCGAACGCATTTGAGACATAATATCCACGATTGTCGATAGCTACCGAACACATTTGAGACATAATATCCACGATTGTCGATAGCTACCGAACACATTTGAGACATAATATCCACGATTGTAGATAGCTACCGAACGCATTTGAGACTTCATAATATCTACGATTGTAGATAGCTAC
>JAECUM010055910.1:0-14555 GCA_016617855.1 Megalonaias nervosa | reverse complement strand
ATAACGGAAGAATTAATGAGAATATAAAAACGAGCAGATCCATCATTGGAGCTGCTATGGGTTAGAGTTCTGGAACTCACATTCAGTGACTGCTGGTTCGAATCCTACCCTTCTCACTACTATTCGTCGGTGGTGATTTGTCTCTGTTCATAAAGCATAATTTCAATTGCTTTTCATGTGCTGATGGGCCGTTACAGCCTCAGTTATCATAAATCATTCTTCTAACGTAACTAAAGTTTGGAAGGAAGGAAATGATTTGCCAAAAAAGCTATCTGACATAAACCGTTCTTTGAGATAATCAAAATGTTAGGTTTAGCCGACGTTAAAATATTCAGTTTAGAATTAGGAGGTGATACGCTTAATTCAGTCAACAAAGTCGCTCGTAATTGCATTCTTTTTGGGAGTGCTCTAAAAGTAGCGATGTGATATATTCGACAAATTCCATTTGTGACTACTCTAATAATAACACCATTTGCACGTGGCACAAAATGGATTCCAGAGGGAACGAAGAGAGGCAGGCCCACTTTTTTAGGCGGAGCGGAGAAGAAAAGGCGTGCTTTAGACAAAATTACGACTCGATTGAAATTTGGTGATCAGATGAGGCGCTGGAATACTTTAAAGGGCAAACATTGGCTGAGAACAGACTAACATAAAGTGGTGTTGACTTCTTATGGTTACAACGGTGACGACTTCAAATTTTTAGTTCCAGCTTTCGACTGAAATTGATTGACCACGGATGTCGCCGATCAACATCGGATTAATTCGTACATATGTGAAAAACGACACGATTTTTCAGTTCGAAGGAGAAATTACTATGGCTCATAATATGGTGAAACGTCGATATTATATGGTTTTAACGGAACCGAATGATGTTTAGGACCATTATCTTTCAAGTTTCAGTATTATTCCGATGATTTATCATATACGACCTTTTTGCACGTAACGGTGGCATTGGGGGCATTAATCACTAATCAACCAACCCGAATCCTCATGCGGGATGATTTGATGGAAAGACGTGAAAATATCAAAGGCTATCTTATGCTACTAAGATTATTTATGATAAATCTTTAAATTTTCCATTGTTACTTTAATCCACGATTAATTTGAGAGACAAACACACTCGAGAAGTTTTCCCTAAAATGTGTGGCTCATTACTTTTACCTGTAATAGACAGCATTTTGATTATTTTTGTTTTAAAAGCCGCAATAAATATTGTTACGTGTAGGCTCGTACAAAAGTAACAAAAAAAAAAAAAAAAAAAAAAGTGCAGTCAACAAGCTTTGTAAATTTTAACAAAATAATTTATTTCCCTAGAAAACAAGGTAAAAATATGAAATAGGACTTACGGTTTGTAAATATAATCCAAAATAATTTAATCCTAGAATTGAAAAATATAAGTCCTATCACTAAACAGTTCTAATTGAATCCAGGTTCGAATCTCTATGAAGTTCCAATATGGAAAGCAATGACGTCAGATGAGGTCGCTGTACTGATGGGAACAGATCCTCGTTGAATAACAATTTATAATGTTCCCGTTTAGACTTCCAGAATAAATTTCCACTGTTATGTCTTTGTCCCTGAACTTTTATAAAAAAGAGCACTTGTGTAGTTTTCTAGAGAATAAATTATTAAATTCCCAAAAAATAGATGAACTTCAGAACAAGCTGGCATCAACAATAAAACACCTTGAGCTCTCAGGTGTAGGAATACGACTGGATAGATCTACTAGCAAATGGCTGTTTTAAGCCTCGATTTTAGATCACATGGTAGCTCATGTGACGGGCTACGTGCTCACAAATTTGAACAGCGCAGTAAAAAAAATATGCCAATTATCACGTACGATAGAATAGCCCTATCTAAGAATCAGATTCCCACGCTGGAAATGAATTTAAAAATGAAACTGTTTACAACAGACTAACACGTGGGTTGAACATGACCTTGGTAATGGCCAATCATTTTCGCTTAGTGTTTACAAAACGTCTCAACCAAGGTGAGCTAAAAATACTGATAGTGTAATACCTTTTACGTTCAAATCAGGTCAAAACAGAGAAGTGATTTTTCGAAAATAGTCAAATCCCGTGAAAATTATCATTATAATAAAATATAATGAAACAAAAATAAAATAAAAACGAATTTAAAACTAACACACGAGCAATTTAATTACATATTCGTAACAATACTCTGAATTGTAAATGAAGCATTGTCTACTTTGTCATCGTCATGACATCATTAAAATCGTTTCAAACAACTTGACGCTAAACTTAGCAACTCCACATAACAACATCTTTAAGTAATTAATGCAAAATCCTTAAGGTAATGATGTGCAAAAGTCTCAAAATCGTCTTCATTGTAAATTTGTTACATCAAACTCTTTAAATAATACAAATCCCACTGGCTCCAATTAGATCATCGAATAAAGTACCAATATACGACACGTTTGACAAATAATACAAGATCACTACTTGTGCCAGATTGTCTTTGTATTGTTCTCGTTTGAATTCCCTTCATGAAATTATATTCATCAATGAAAAACTATGGCAAAGAGTATAATGAAATTATCAAGCTATGTCTAGCCGGCAATTTTAAGTTTATGTGTAGTCTATTGAGACAAATTTCTTGGAGAAGTTTGAAATGTGACATAGTCTCGTGTCATAACGAGAAATGAGTCCTCTAAAAAAGATCGTGACTGCTGGTTCGCTGGGAAGGGGGCAATATTGTAGGCAACAAATACTTATAAGTTCTCTAGGTCACTGGAATAATGTTCTTCTTGTTGTCAGTCTATAATATCAGTATAATGTCGTATTTACCCGATGAAAATATTCATACTTGATCTGAAAAACAAAAGTACTGGCAAAATAACAGAAAACGCTACCTACTCTAACTATATCTGATTTTATTCTTTATTACGCAGTTTGTGTCAAGAACTTTAAAAAGATAGCAAAACATAAAATACGTGCATGAGACGTTGTGATATTTGTCTTTCCTGTTCTTGCAAAGGCGAAACGCTGGATCACTGACTCCAAGAGCGTCTGAGGCTATGGCTAAGCTTTGATTGAGGTTTTTCTGTCCAATCAATTTTTGCAAACTTTAAAATTGACAGCTTTCGTACTTGGATTGTAGAAACAGTGTTGCATATCCATCTCGTTGCTCCTCAATCCCAATCATTTTCAAACCTTTGGTTGAATAGTTGTCACATCCAGACCAAAGAATCAGTACGTTAGCCATGTCCTGCCATCTGACATACCCCAGCTACCACGTGTGCCTAAAGTAAGGTCAATGTCATTTGAAATCTTATACGTTTTATGGTTTGACACTCTCTGTCTGTCTGTCTGTCTGTCTGTCTGTCTGTCTGTCTCTGTCTCTCTCTCTCTCTCTCTCTCTCTCTCTCTGAGAAAGTAAGGTTCAAAACATTTAGAGAGGGATGCTGTAACAGTTTAATTATTTCATGAGTAGGTATTGCTTTTTTGCCCCATACACATTCACCCTTCTCCCCCCCCCCCCATTCTTTCATACGCAGGGTAAACTCGGATTTTTTGTTAAATCGTTATTTTTTCGTTTAAGGATTTTGTTTTGAGTCAGATGTCCAAAGCGTTTGAGTTTAAAGTGCTAAATTCTGTAGTACGGGAATCCGATTATACATTTCATGCAGCCAGGCTCCATGAATACAATTCATGTCAGCCAAGTTATCACAGTCTTATCGGGGCAATCAGAATTAACGGTCTGAATATCGATTGTATTGATTGTTGAATGAGCATTTTTTTTTTTTACTTAATGAGATATGCAAATTATTTAATATCAAGCTTGATGATTAGGTGCTCTTCCATTCTTCTGAATTCAAGGAAATTTGAAGGCCAGAATTGCATGAGGCTGACATACAAGAAACAAACCAAAGAAAAACAATAGAAAACAGCAGCACATGCATTTCAACGTTGTTGACTTCACATCTCTCGGGCTTTTATGACTGGTTTTATTTTTCATTTTTTTTTTCCCTCGGGTGTGGCGGGTGGGGGTGGCTTTTAATTTTGTTGATAGTTCCATAAGGAATGCACTGATTCGTGACAAAAGCGAAACTTCTAGATTGTGTGTTAATTTGTAGAATTGGTGCAGGTGTTCATGAAGAAGTAGAAGATTTCAAACTATTTCCATTGCAGTCCATGAACTTCAACTGGTAACATTACTCAAAAGAATGGAAAATCTTGATTGCAAAAAGATGATGCAGCGCATTAAATGATCTCCTAAGGACCTTCAATCTGGCACAAGAAGAATAACATTTACTCCAATATTTGGCCATTATGACTCGGAACCAATAATAAACTATGGTAACCTTGAAAGGAATTTCTGCCGTCAGTACGACAAACTACGAAGAAAAAACATTGAACTGAACTGCCAAACTGAGATTTCTCCAAGAACAGAAGAAACTATTGGAGATTTCTGAAGATATTTCGCATACAGATCTTGGACGATTTTAATTAAGTAGTTCTTTATTTTAGGGTGATTGAGTAAAAAATGTAAGTACCTGATTTGTGGCAATACATATACCTTAATTGGATCGGGAACAGTAAGTTCTGCTTACAGTCGTTATTTTTATTTGGTAGTGAACTGAAACAGCTCATTGACATCCCCGAGAACAAAGAAAACTTGGTCAGTTTTCATGTCATAACAATAGATGTTAAAGGCTCCGTCACTGAAAACATTTAATTGTTGTTCTTGCTGGTATATCTTGTCTTTATGTCTTTATTGGAAGAGTTTTTCAGCACATTGGTGTCAACTCATGAGGAAACTGACACAAGAAAACTTATGCCAGCATGATTATATGTACAACAATAATACCAGTTAGTTTTCGAACAAATAAAAAAAAGAACAAAAGTCAGCGAAAAAAAATATTACAAACATTTTATTGAATCCACGGTTACTATGCCATCGGACAGTTATATGGCCACAAGAAAAAGTACTTCTGTACTACTGGTAAATACTTTTTACCAGAAGTATAAACATTTTATTGAATCCACGGTTACTATGCCATCGGACAGTTATATGGCCACAAGCAAAAGTACTTCTGTACTACTGGTAAATACTTTAGTGGTGAGAGTCCGATTCAGACAGGTATGAAAGTGAAAAATATTCTTTACCAGTAACTATAAGTTACTAGTATATGGCAATCAAATCTTCAAGAAACTTTAAGACGTGACCTTTCAGCAAAACGATGTCCACTTAAGACATTTTCCATGTTAATTTTTTTCTGGAATTAATAACACTCTTCATCTGAGTCATAGGAAAATAAATCTAATCGGGGGATAGAAATATTAAAATTAATCACATTCAGCAGAAATGCTCGGAAGCATATCAGACATGCTTACTTTGAACCAACGTTTTGAAATCATCGTTCATATTATGACTGGACAGCTTTTCATCTGTTGAAACTTGATGTCAGAGAAAAGAATGCAATATATAACACCTTGTTTGTTTACCACAGCTTAGAAATCACTTGGAAAAATATTCGTATTTGAACCAATTGTTTGACGCACAAAGTACTGGTGTCTCCCAAAACAATTTTAAATATATAGGGTGTGATGCAGCCATAGAACCTGAATTCCATGAGAAAAACAAAGAGGAGCACGGTAGAACGAACTGAAACCTAGACGTTTTAAAATGTGCACTTGGCCAATTGTATTAGAATCAGTAGACACTATATAGCTCTCTCTGGAAAGATTATTTTTCCCGATGTGTTGTAGTTCATCTTTTTCAATGTTTTCGACATTCGAAAGTAAAGACTTATTTAACGTAAACAAGTTTTACGGATTGTTCAGAAATAATTTTTAGAAAGTATAGAAAACCTTTGCCACATGTAATCTACCGCTGGCCTTTCATCAATACATTTCATCAATACATTTATTCCACAGAAAGGTATAGCTTGATAACAAAATTTTAGAAATTGCTAACTGATATTGTTGTGGATATATAGGTCACTTCACATGTATTCGAGTTTAAATGGTGGTCAAAAAACATTATAAGGTTTGAGTAATAACTAAATTGCAGTCAAACAACAGGCTTGTTTAAGAAATTTCTGATTTTCTGAGGGAAGCTTTAAGTATACCAAACAACAGTCTAAGTATGAGTATTACGCCTTAGACCTACATTAAGTTCATGAATATAAATTTTGAAGTACTTTTCGAGGTTTCCGTCTTATATTGGAGATCTAGCAATGCCAACGGTACTTTTATTAAAATTAGGACCCAACAACTGAAACTGTCGTTGTTGTCAGCATGACTCAGCCCCCATCCACCCACTCACCTCCTGAAAAATTCTCGAATAATATCACTTGTTAATGGTTTATATCTTAAGAAGTAAGGAAGATGCCTAATAATTATCAATCTCGAGATGCGGTACTAGCCGAGAGACGATTTAGCGGACTGAAATTAAATAAGTAACTAATTTGGCAACAATTTACTCAACATAAACTAACATTCAACTGTCTCATAGGTACTCAGAAGGCATATTATTGTGATTTTTCTTCATTTTGTCAAAGAAAAGGAATTGGATACGGCTCGTGGCAAAAATCGACATATTGACAAGAACTCTCATACGAGGAAACTAACATATCTGTCTTGTCCTATCTACATTTGTCAGCAGTACCTGTAGGAGCTATTTGAGACGCGTCATGTCTTGTAAAGGACTTGACGTTTAATTATTTTGATTGTTGTTATTCGTAATAAATGACTCGAGTCGTCTTACAGTTCGAGCTTTGCTCACACTCTGTTGACAGTTATCTAAAGTTTGATCTCCACAACAGGCAATAAATTATGTACATGTATGTGCTGCACGTGTTATTGGTGCCTATCAATCAATATGGCTTTAGTAGTAAGTCAAATTGGATCACATGCAGATGGAAAATTGTCGAAGACACGAGAGAGAGAGAGAGAGAGAGAGAGAGAGAGAGAGAGAGAGAGAGAGAGAGAGAGAGAGAGAAGCTGTGTTACACATTCAAATGTATCATATAAAACTTTTTAATTATTGAAACGGGACTGAATTGAATCTTGAAACTGTTTTTACAGAAATAATAACTCATATATAAAGATGTATTCTGCATCCATTATACGTTCCATGATGTTATCTGAGCTCATGTTTTTCTCTTTTTTTGTGTGTTTTGATGTCTTATTTTTTTTTTTCCTGTTTCGTTTTTCAGATGAAGTTCTGTATTTAGACATTCCGGAGAAGCGTTATCCTCGGAAAGGCCTGCGACTTGGTGATGCTTAACAACAATATCCATGACTTACTGAAAGGTGACCCATGAAGTTATATATAAATTCCGCTGGTCCTAGCCTGTCTATATTCAATTATATTGTTAGTAAATAACTGAGTAGCTTACAGGTCTAATGAGTAACCTTATTTTACAAAACCATGTAAGGGAGAGAAGACCATAACGAATTCTGGGAATGGCATGGTGTTCACAGTATAAAATGTATCCATTACTCAACCAAAATCATCTTAAAAGGTATGCAACGCACCTATTTAAAGCGAAAAGAGACCTACCATTTACACTCGCTTATAAGTGGAATCCAAATGCGCACAACACGGAGTCAAATCTGTTCTCACATAATGCGCCAGTAGATCTGGGTAGGTGCAGTTTATCAGCAGAGCAAACAATATAGACCCTGATCTGCCAGCAGATTATGTTATTTATTTGTTGGCAGATGGGCTAGATATATGATCAAGTATACTTACACATGGTTGCTTAAGAAGTGCTGATAAGCCAAGTGTTTGTTTAATACAGATGATCTTTAAATTAGGCTAACTCCGTTTCTTATATTTCTAACATGTCTATACTTTATTAAAGCTCGGTTTAGCATAAAAGTAGCCAAATGATGTACCAGATTCATTCCCAAAATACCTCCCCCCCCCCCCGTCCTCAAGGAGGCCCCAGACCAAAAAACAAAAACTGTAACCCAGTACTTCGCCATGAGAAATAAGTATATAGAAGTGTTCCCTCGCGAAAGGTCTAACATAAGTACTACACCATCTCTACTTTTAATTTATAATAAATAACACAATCGTACAATAGAATTGTCGAGGACTTAAAACCAACTACCATAATATTCTTTTTCTTTTAAGTGAACATGTTCCAGAAGTGCTGTGTCTGCAGTAAACCTTTTTGAAAGCAACGGAGAAAATCATTCTTACAAATTAACTCTTCATTTAACAAATACTCTCAAAATGTTGACTGGGTCTCACGGGGAGCTTTCGTTTTTGTGAACAAAATACAAATTTACAAGCTATTGTATAAGCGTCACTCTTCAACTAGTGATTTCATTCTGTTCCATTCCAAACTCCAACTTAAGCAAAATAAATTAAACAATCTCGTTCAACAACTGCTTTTTCCATTTAGACTATAATGCCCACGACATTGTATGCAGATCAAAATGCATGAACGACAGAGACGTAAAGGTAGAAGATTTCATTTCCATTCACTATTTGTGTCTATATAACAGCAAGTGGCCGTCATATTTACAGCTGGGAACGGTCACATTTGCGTGCATAAATCTGGCAATTTGTTCCCCATCTCTACGATAAGATTATGATTGGAAGGTCGCTTGTGACCTTGACAGCAGTGACCACTTCCCAGTCGCTCTAGAGAACATTAACTCAAAACATAGTAAATGTACTTTTCTCTAAAACATTCACCTTCATCTAATCATTCTGAAAATTTCGAAAGCTCAAAAATCAAAAACGCGAAGGTACATTTAGAATTCACATTAACTAACTCAGAAAGTTGTAATCACCCGTTTTCACTTTTGGAACTTACGGACGCTTTGAACAAAGCATATGATACATCATCCGGACATGATGAAATACATTACCAGTTTTGGGAATCACTAACCGGAACCCTCATTCATCTCGCTTTTGGAAATTTTTCAAAAGTTATGTACCACTGGTAATATATACCAAACATCTGGAAAGAGGCTACATTAATACATGTTTAAGATCCAGTAAGGATAGAACAGATCCTATCAACTATTGACAAGCTGTAAAACGTTGGAATTATTGATCAATATAAGGCTTGTTTGGTATTTGGGGATTAACAATTCAATCTCTCCTTTCCAATGTTCAGCACATGGAGGAATTTTCTGATATGGTAAATATGTCTTGTATTTTAAATTTCTTGAAAGAAGTTAAAATTTATTATAAAATACAGCTTTATGTGCAGCCTATTTCCTTTGAGCATTTTGACCCACATGTGTACTGTCAATCACCCTAAACTATCTATTTTTGAATAATTTCCCTTTGTACGCTCTCTTTACATTCCCCTTTGATAAGGAGCCATCGTGTATTGTTATCGCCAAGTCATCGGTAAGTTTGTTTTTACTTGGTTTTTTTTTTTTTTTCTTTGGGGGGGGGGCATTTTCATTGCCCTTTGGTAATAAACCTCTTTCGATAGAGAAATCTTTAGCATATAACCTTTTATGGGGATATATATCCTTACAGTGCATTTGTGCCGTAAAATCTACAATCAATCACCCTAAATATCTGTTATTATCTAATCGCAGTTTATACATACGACTGACATTACCCGTTGATCGGAAACCTTCATATATTATCCTCACCATCACATTATTTTTTTCTACCGCTCGTTCATCCTGAAACACTTCTCGTTCATAAATCTTTTATCACATAACCTTTTTGTGGGGCCGTATAGCCTTACAGTGCTGGTGCGCCGTAACATTAAAATCAAGCAACAAATCCATCAATCAATCTATCTATCAATCAATCGATCGAACGAACAATCAAACTAAAAATAGAATTACTGGTAGGTATTTGATCATCATGTGCAACTACTTTGAGCTGAGTAAGGCGTGGAATACAAAACTAGCAGGGTGTCAATGTTACTGACTGTCTCACCTGCATCAATGAAGGTGAATGAAACAATGGATTAAAAAATTGTAAATTAACTCTATCGTACAATTATGTTTCTGAGCTTCGTAAAAAATGTAGTTGTTGTTGTTGTTGGGTTTAACGCCATTTTTCAGCACAAGATAGGCTATACATGGCGGCCAGTATAATTGGTGGAGGAAGAACCCTGGAAAACCCCGGGAAGAACCACCGACCCACGAGAAGCTACTGGCAGGCTTTCTCACGTGCCCACGTTAGCCGAGCCTGAGACTCGAACTCACGCAGACAGAGGTGAGATGGCAGTGATCCGTAACGGTGAGCGCTTTAGACCACTCGGCCACTCGGGGCCCCATGTAAAAAATGTAAACTTTAGGCGTCATTGGTACCGTTTTGTTGGAAACATTTCATCGGTCGGAGTCATCTGTCGGTACGTCCTAAAGCTCAAGAATACTTTCTTTTAATTGTTTTGTTCGCCCCCACCCCAACCCCCAAGAGTGAAATATCCAATCCTTATTTCTATCATAGATACTGAACAATTTAACACCTTGTGTTTTTATTCTCATCTGCTTCGATTATTGTCGGTCTACAGATTCAAACAAATTGACGCATAGTACAAATTACGTCCTCGACGGTAAATCTTAACAAAGAATTTACTTGTAATAAAGCAACAACGACACTCGCTGTCTGCTGTTCTGTCTGTACATCAGCAATATGCGCGCTGTGGGCGGGCAAGTCTGGCTGGACTGGTAAACGGTTAATAGTGAGGCGTGATAAGAGACAATTACAGGTTCTGGTATTCTGCCGTTGTCTTCCTTGGACATCACTTTAGCCTAATTATTTTAAAACTCACAGATGCTACCATCAGACGAATTCCCTATAATTTTCTATTTTCTAAACTTATTTTGTGAAGTCAGTTGCGCGGTATCGGGAGCCATCATCTGTCATCAAGAAAAAACATAGCTTGAAGGTACTATTTGATAGGGTGCCCTTTCTATTACAAGAAATGCTACAGCGGATCTCAGAGATAGAAGGAGCGAGGGGAAGAGCGGGTAAATGTGTGCTAGTGCAACGTGTCGCAACAATATCCACTAGAATTCCACGAGCTTAACAACTTTTTTCACTATATTATTTTGTTAGGCAACATCTATAGGAATTTGACGTTCAAAAAATGAAAAAATACGAAAATTTGTTAGAACACGAAACAAACGTATCTAAAATAAAAATATAAATATATATTAGGAATACAATCGACACCGACTGCTCCGGTGGCCTAGTGGTTAGAACGTCGGCCTCTGATGCGGGAGGTCGCGGGTTCGAACCCCGACCGAGTCATACCAAAGACTTATATAAATAGTACTAACAGCTGCCTCGCTAGGCACTCAGCATTAAGAGGTTAGTGTTAGGACTAGTCGGTCTGGTGTTTCGATACTGTGACTGGGTGGGACATGATGCTACATGACTGTGGCATGATGCCCCAGTGCTAGACATCACTATAAACTGCCACAAGGCAGACATCGTAACGATATAACTGAAAAATTGTTATGGCTACTTTAAAAATCCAAATGTGGTTTCGTGTCTTCTCCTCGTCAAAAATCGCAATAAGATTACAACCCCCCCCCCCATACAGGTACATTCAACAAACAATAACGTACCTACGCATAACTCCACCTTTCTTTTTGGTATTACCCATGCCAAATTGTTTGACTGGTCACGATTAGTCGCATAATATTGCTCCACTAAAGCATAGATCGAAATTGGTCTAATTAACTGGGGTTCTACAGCTGTTTAGTATAGCATATCACTGGCCAAAGACAGAACCGAACGCCGATTCTGTGTTCAAAGCGGACGCCAGAAGAGTTTCCGAATTGCAGGACATAAATATACAAATCAACCTAGCAAAGCGATGTAATTTAAAAATGACGAACACATGAATATATGACTTCAAAACATTAATTCGAGACACAGTGGTACCGTGAACGGAGTTACAATTGTCATTCCGCTAAAATTCAACGGACATTAAGGAACACGTCCGAAATATTGCAATCTTTAATTACCCATCCCCACCCAACATATATTTGACAACCTATAAAAGAAATCTGTTAAAGCCTAGAAAAGCGAGCCATTTATAGAAAGAAGAAAAAGTTATTTTCTCTTGATCGAACAAAGTGTTTCTTGGAACGCGAACTCACCATATTGTAACGAATCTCTATACATTTGTTAAGTGTCGGTTAGTGCACACTTAAGCACATTTCGCGACACAATGTAAATTAGCTGTGTTCTATAGGATTTGGCTCTGCCTTTGGTTCTCCTCTTTAATGAGCCAAGTTTGAGTCAGGCGTGTGTATGTTACCCGCCCCCCTCCCCCCAATCAAACAATTCACAGCTGATGTTACGAACGTATGCTTAAGATTTATCGATATGCGAGGATACAAATATTTTTCTAGCAACTTTGCTGTAGGCTATTTCTTTCCAACGCTCGGTTCCGTGCCGAATTTGCTTTGCATTTTCGGTTGTTAAAATGTTTGACAGCATATTAATGTACGCATTTATGCTGCTCGAACTGCACTCGTTATTAGTGATAAAAGCAATGAAATTTGTACAAAGAATGTAAATAACTGCATTATATACACTTGCATTCTTGGAACTCGAACGAATCTCCATACCTTTGTTCAGCGTCGGTTAATGCACACTTCAGCACATGACGCGATGTACACGTATTGTGCTTTGTACAATCTAAATAGACAACTGTTCTTTTTTTACGTAACATTTATATATATATATATATATATATATATTGTACAAATCGTCACAGGCAGCTGACACTAATATTCCAAGGTTTTAATTGATATTGTCATCTGTTAAAGTTTCCAGATAACTGAGATACGACGTTGGACCCCTGAATAATTTGAGAAACTACACGTCGGCCAACAGCCTTGGGGGTCTAATCTTTCCAAGTCCTTTGATATATTGACACATGCTTTTAGAATCTCTAATTTTCTCGGTATATTATTGACAGTTTTTCTGCGTGAATTTATTCCGTTTAAATCATTCCCTTGACCGTACTTCAGTAACAACTCTTATTAAGACATTCATTATTATCCGTAGTAGCAATGTGTAATTTGGAAAATTAAATAAATAAATTTTATAAAAATAAATAAATGAAAAATAAATAAATAAATAGATAACCTTTCTAATTATATCAGCGGATTAGCTATAATGTGCTGACAACAAATGCCGAACCTCGTCAACGGCAAAATTTTTCGGGATTTTGTTTTTAAAAGTACTTTGGAAAATTATGTTGCAAAAGTTTAAAAAATATATCTTCTTCTTCTTCTTCTTCTTCTTCTTCTTCTTCTTCTTATTATTATTATTATTATTATTATTATTATTATTATTATTATTAATATTATTATTATTATCGTCATTATTATCTCAGAATCATTATGACTCTATGGTCTTAAACAAAGTAATAGAAGTAATAGAGAAGAGCGAAAACCAACAAGTTTTGCAAAATTCAACACATAATTTATTTCCCTAGAATCCAGAGTGAAAAATGTAAAAAGAACTTACGGTATTGCGAAATAAATCCAAAATAATGCTAGAATTTCTAACACATGTCTAATGATCAAAGTTATGAAAAAATTTAGTAGTATTCCAAAATAAATTTAGCACTTTAAGTGTTGATGTTCCTGTGGTGGCCCATGTCGCTGGCCAGATGTTTACAGTATAACAATACAATTAGAAAGTCTGTTTTAAAACTATAATATAAACTGTGGTAAACAACTTGTAGACCGGGAATTTCCAATGTTCTGAACTCAGATTGAGATAAATAAGTCGTTTACAAAACCAAAACCAATGATTCAGGTCACGTAGAAAATGAACTTGATTTTGGACAAGGTCAAGTCCAAAATACAGTTATCCATAACATATAATGAATAAAAAAGATTTAACAAACAATGCCAATTAAATGCAAATTAAATATACATAACGGAATCAAGAGTCCAATTTTTGTAATAAGTCGAATACAAAGCCGCAGATTAAAATGAGTATCAAGAAAACTTGGATAAATTAATTTTCATAAATACTGAAAACAAAAAGTACACATTAACATCAACATGACATATGACCACGTTAATTATCTTTGTTGATTTACAACAGGCACCATCAATTGGATTTCTTGGAAAATTCACATCGAACATCGAAAAAGCTGAAGAAAAATATAACTCGGCCTGACAGCCCTAATATTGCTGTAAATATTACGACGGTCTACAGCTTCATATTAAACAAAACTGAAGGAAGGAAGAAATGAAATACATTTATAACGAAACGATTTTGTCAAAACTGTAACAGAGGCTCTAAGGAAAAGAGATAAGAGCTGTTAGACAGACGTCTGAGTAACAGACCCACGAACTTATGATAGCAAATCTTTCTTGCCGAAACATTTCTCTCGCTGGTTTCTTATCAGCCATTTATTTCACACAAAGGTTTATGAAAAGGAACCCTGCACCTATTTTCTCTGGCATATGCACATACTGTATTGTTTGTGGTTGGAACACCTTTTGTTTTCAGTCTCTAAAAATACAATTTGACAACTGATGTGCAAAGCAAACCTGCTGCAGCTGTTCTAGATGTATTTTTGAGAAGAAATAAATTAACATTGTTTTCTTTGA
>JAECUM010055907.1:0-10206 GCA_016617855.1 Megalonaias nervosa | reverse complement strand
AAAGTCCATCTGGAGTCACTAATGCAGAAACTGTCTTTGTCCTTTCCGAAGGTAGAATCTGTCAGAATCCTTTCAGAAGGTCTAATCTGGTGGCATACTTTGCATTTCCAATTTTATCAATGCAGACATCGGTTTTTGGCAATGCAAATGAATCTGTTTTGGTCATAAAATTCTCCTGTCTATGGTCTGTGCACATGCGGAAAGTATTATGTGGTTTTGGTAGAAGTATACATGGTAAACTCCACTTAATGTTGCTCGCTTCAATGAAATTATTCTCCAGAAAACAGTTAATTTCTGTTTTCAAACGTTCATGTTTGAGAGGGTTCATCCTGTACGGATGCTTTTTCACGGGTGTGGAATCTACAATTTCAACGTCATGGTAGATTTTATGTTTTTTTTTTTTCTAGTTGGAATCTGGAAACAGGTGCTCATATTCAAGTAGTAAGTGTTGTCGTTCATTATTTTACTGTGGCTGTAGATGTGAACGTTTCTGGTCCAGATTGTTCAAAATTTCAGAATTTCGAAGATTTGTTAGCCGAAAGTTACTACAGTCCGATTGCGTTCCATCGCTTAAATCCTAGCTGTATTGGGCAGGTAAAACTAAACTAACTGCATGATTAACCTGGCTATCTCTATCAAAATTCTTCTTTAACATATTTGTGTGGCAAAGTTGTTTTTGTTTTCGTCTCACAGGAGCATTAATGATCTAATTTAAATAATTTGCCTTCTTTTCAATTGAGTATGGTGTTACGTATATGTAATTAAATTACTTGTGTTAGTTTTGAAATTCTTTTTTATTTTATTTTTGTTTCATTACATTTTATTGTAATGTCTATTGAAAGGATTCAAAATTCTTTTTCAGTGATTCGCTATTTTTTTTTAGCAAATGTTGTTTATTTAAGACGTAAAAGTGTTACATGAGAATTATTTTTAGTTAACCTAGTTCATCTTGGGCTGGCAAGAACGTAAACAGGCAGTTAAAATGATTGGTCAGTACCAGGGCCAAACTTTCCTTGCGTGATCACCATGTGTAAACAACGCTATTTAATTATTGGTTTTTAAGTGGGGTTACACTGGCGTACGTGATGGATTTCTTGTAGTAAGAGACCACATGATCCATCTCGCGAGACTTGAAATGATGTTTTTGGGGTTTAAACACGCATTCTTAATATTCTTCTGGCAGAGTCGTTTTAACATCTTGAAGGAACAAGGTGTTTCTTTTTATTTGTTGCCAGATTGTTTGTTTTTCATCTGATTTTTGGATTTAATAATTTATTCTCCAGGAAACTCAACAAGTTGACTTTTTAAAAAAAAATTCTGAAAGATATTCATGGAAATTTATTCTGGAATTATTCGGAAACAAAAACTGTGATTCAATTGAGGAATTGTTGATATTCGTACATTGGACCACATCTGACGTCATCGCCTTCCATATTTGTATGTCGTCGAGATTCGAACCTGGATTCTAATAGAACTATTTAGTGATAGGACTTGTGTTTTCATTCTTAGGATCAACTTTCGGATTATATTCACAAACTGTAAGTCCTATTTACCAATTTTTACATTGTTTTCTTGGGAAATAAATTATTTTGTTAAAATATACAAAGCTTGTTGACTTCATTCTTTTCTTCTGTTACATTTGTAGGAGCCTACACGTAACAATGGAGTATAGTACTTTGCATGAAGACGACTCTGTGGTATGGGCAAGAGAACCAGAACTCTATCACCTGGCGGAAAACTCCTTTCTTTTGAATTTGTGTCATACCTTTTTGACTGAGTCGAGTGCAAATTATTTCTTGCAACTTTACAAGCCTTTGGCAACTTGTGTTTAAATTTAGAAACAAAATCGTGAAGATAAATTTATGTATCTTAATTTGAAAGAAGTTTATATTTGAACAACTTCAATGTTCCAAGAACAGTATGTACAAAAACAAGTACAAAGGGAATAAATCCTAAACATTCTTGAAATGATTCCCTAGCAGCAAACAACAGTAAATGAACACCTTCGCCCCAATCTTTCCAGTAGCAAGCAATATGACCGGATGATTTTTTTTCAAAGTTTGATGAAATCTTACTTACCCCTCTTGTCTTTCAAGGTGATAGGCACAAGACTTAAACTGATGGATGCTTAATTCATACAAAACATGCTGGAAAATTACAGACATAAATACTGACCATTGATCAGGTCAGACAGATTAGGGAAGCCCACATCTTTTAGAAAAAAAATATTATCAAAGCTTTTACCATTGTTTTGGTTTGAATATTCCTCAGATGAATTGCCTCTGACATTATGGTCAACAATTATTGGTTGCCTGACTTGATCTTAGGTAAGACACGGACACGGTATACCATTATTCTGCAAAAGGGTTCGTCAAATGCAGGAATAGGTCGTACATGGACCTTACATATCTTTTGATTGAATTTTTGTTTCATTTGACAAGTGTAACAAGATCAACAGTATTAGCAAACACTTCTTGTACCTTTCAGCCAATAAAGTGATTCAAGATCATGTGGTAAGTCCTATTAATTCCTCAATGACCAGGCAAAGGCGTGTCATGGGCTAAACTCAGACTTTCCTGTCTATACGACTTAAGAACGACCGTGTGGGAGCTCACTGACCACTCGTCAACAGCAGGTATCTCACATGGTCTCCATTTTCGCATAAGGACCCCATTTATAAGATAATAACAAACAGGTATTTATGTTGCTTCCATTTCGCTAATATCCATTTGAAACAAACAGCAGAAATTAGGGTCTATTTCCTGTTCGAGGCCAGGTGATTGTCGTCTGTCACCCTGATTAGAATAAAGAGAACTAAAACGACGAATACCGTTTGATTGATCCATGCCAGGTACAAAAGTGACCTCAACAAAAGCCTGGTCAGTACACGTTTCAGTTTAAAAATACTTTCCTGATCAACATCATTGTTACGAGCGTTCTTTCTTTGCCATAGTTCTTCTAACTTCATAAGCTGTGTATGAATCAGGGATTACTTTTGCAATAAGACAGACTTTCTGATCCAGTCAATACTTGACAGCTTCAAGTGGATTAACCACAAACTCTTCTCCAGCTAGGTCATTGCCTAGTAATAAATGAACACCCTTTATGGGTAAAGATTACACTATTCCGATTGTCACCTGTCCTGAGACTAAGTCTGATAACGAATGTACACAACGTTGAGGAACATTAATAACGCCACACTCCACTCCCTGAGTAATAACTCTCATTAAAAGAAGACATCTCAGAAAAGGCAAAGTGGCTGATAATTAACTACTCTGAGAAGCTCCTGTGACCCTTACACGTTTAAAAGGGATAGAATTAGCAGAATCATTAATGAGTAATACTGAACCTCTCGACATTAATGGTTTATAATTCTCCATAACACAGTCAGGATGGGGTTTGTTTACGCAACAAATATGTTGCATTCAAGTCATGAACATGACCTTGACCACGTCGATATTAAAGCATTTTGGAATTCATCTCCCTTGATTCTGTTGCTGCTTGTTCAATGTGTAGCAATCATAAATAACGTGCTATTTCTCTTTGCAATAGATGCACGTAGAAAGAGATTAGATTTTCTGATCAATCTTATCAGAAACTTGATTTCTAAAAGTTGTGCTAGATCGTGATTTGAAATTTCTCGTAGTAAACTCAAATAGTTTCTTATTTTATTTTATTATACCGGATGACTGCTGAGTGGAAGACTTACTGTCAGAAGATACTTTATGAGTTAAGGAATGCTCATGAGCTGTACGAGCAGCATCTTCTAAAGTTTCGATCTTGTGCATATCAAAGTAAGTCTGAACATCATTATAGACGCAATTCTTGAATCCATCAACTAATAAAGTTTTCTGAAATATTCGTAATCTTCACCATCTTTCTTGGCTAAGCACCACCTATCAAATAATTGCTCTTTTTATCTTGCAAATTCAACATTGGCTTGTAGGGTTTCTGTTTATAGTTCCTACACTTTTGTTGATAAACCTCAGGTACCAACTCATAACCCTCAAAGATACATTCCTTAACCAGATTATAATCAGTACTTTGCTGTACTGAGAGGGAAGTGTAGACGCACGAGCTTCGCCAAAGAGTGCACTTTGTAATAACAGAGTCCAGTGCGCTCTTGGCTGTTTCAGATTTTCAGCAAGTTTTGTTTTTCAAAAGGAGGAAGATTTTTTATCAACTTTGTTTTCCTTAAACGGGGGTACTTACCTAATCTTTTCAGTAATATCAAAACCTGAATTTGTGTGTAAAGTGAAGATGTGCTTTTCATTTGCCAGCTCGAGTTCTTTTAATCTGACTTGGAATTCCATTTCTTCCTTTTTTCTTTATCTCTGTATTTCTCTCTCTTCTCGTTCACATTGCATCTTTTTTTGCATTAGCCAATCTTCAATTTCTCTCTCTTTTCTCTTCATGAAATGTAATTGTATCAGTATCTCTCGGACCTCATTCTGCAACTGTATTTGTATTTGTTCTTTCTGTTACTGCATTTGTCTTTCTGTCCTCTTTCTCCAATTACTTTTGTTTTCCTTATTTCTGTAATTATATCTGTCTCCCTCCCTTTCCGAATCTCAAGCATTCTTATCTCGATTTTATTCTTGTATTTTAATTTCAATTCCATAACATGCAAGTTAGAGCCAGATGGAGACTTACTAATTAAATCCAAAGCGCTTTTATCCAGAAATTCCTTTCTAACAAATAGTGAACCAATCTAGTTTTATTTGTTGCTTTGTTATGGCAGCCATTGCCTCAGAAAGATCATATGTTCAAGCAATCTGGAGCGATTCATTCTTTTATTCAAGCAGTCTAACTATTCATGGGTACGATCTGAAATAAAGTTCTTCACTTTAGATGATATTGTAAAAGCGTGTTGATTTCACTCAAGAGTTCTAAAATGTGAAATAATACCCGGGATTTAGAAAAGTCCAAAAGAAGATGAATTTAAATTTCGAAATCAAAGTATTCTGAAACATTTTAGGGAATTCGGATAAGCCACCAATTTCTATTACGAATCTATGATCTTCAAATTCGTAAAAGAAACGAACAAGAAACATCTACCTTCGTAACATTCAACAGATAATTTATTTCCCTAGAACACAAAGTAACAAATGTAAAAAGCAATTACAGTATTGCGAAATAAATAACAATAATCATATAGTTTCAAACACAATGATTAATGTTCTGAATACACTTTAGGGGTATTCCAAAATAAATCCAATGCTGGAAGTATTGATGTGCGGGTGATGGACTGTGTCGTGGTGATGCGAAAACAGTCTTTAGTTTGATCACAATAATGCAATCCAAGAATATATCCTTATTTGGATACCACGATAAATTTAAGTCTCTATTTCTAAGATTGTTATTTTGTTTGAGCATTGTATTTCAAGAGAAGAATGACATGAATTAAATAATTTGAATAAATAAATTGTATTCGAAACGAAATACTGGACACAACAATAATACAACTAATTCTGCTCCGATGTTGCAGCACGAATAAATATATAGATAAACACTATTATATAGTCCTCTACTTGGCATCAGGTCACAATTAGCATTTTCTATTTAAAAAATAACACTATGACGTAATGGAGAATTTATTTCTGGAAGGTCCCAAATGTTGGCAAGATAACATCTTGGCTATAATTAGAAGGTCTGTTACTACAATTATAATATCAAATGTGGTAAACAACAGGTAGACCCATCAATTCATGGGGAATTATCAATGTTCTGGACTCAGATTGAAATAAACATGTTGTTTACAAGACCAAAATCAATTATTCGAGGCTAGTAGAAAATTAACTTTATACTGGACAAGATCATGTCCAAACTACAATTATCCATAACGTATAAGGAGTAAAAGGAAAACTAACAATCAATGCAAATTATATATAAATATATAGATAGATAGATAGATAATGTCTTTGTGAATGCAAATATGTTATAGTTCATGTAAGCATGTATCCATTCATGGTTTGATTGATGTGGCTGGGTGGGTATTTAACTTTGTTTGTTTGCTTGTAGATACGATTGTAGATATGCTATTTTCTTAATTTTTCAGCTCTTCGGCTCTAAAGAAACAACTCAGAACTTGGATGTCTTGAAACAGGCCTATCCTTTTCACATCAGCTGATCGGGAGAACACTCAGCACAAGAAAAAAGGTCAACATACTGGTAGGCGCCTTCGCGAAGGCATCTGAAATGTAATTTAAAAATGTTTTTGTTTTTGCTTTTGTTGGTTGGTTTGTTTATTTCTTTGTTTTGTTTGTTTGTTTGTAAGAAAGCGAAGTGGCGTTTATAATTTTGGTGATACATTATGCACAATAGATAATCTACATACAGTTTAAGACATGATTGTTGCATGGAGTACCGCCCATATTTAAAATTCAGTGTGACTAGATGTGAAATTATTCAAAACCAAATACGTTCAGCGGGCAATATATTACTTTGTTACTTATATTTCAGAATATCATATCTTCTTTGTCAAGCTGCATTACATGTCTTTACAATGTTGGAGTAGATCCCAGGAAACCTAAAGGATTATAATCTTTGCACGTTATAAATGGGGTTATTTGGTCCAAATTGCTCACATCGTCATCATCCATATTCATGCCGTTATTAACCGACCAATAATAGCCAATATACGGCATAGATTCCAGTCGACAATTATCGCACTAATATATACAAGTATTTAGATATTCGTCTGTGAGTCTCTTACATATTACACACTATAACCCCTAATTTTTCGATTCTGCAACACGAACATCATCTGCATTTATTTCATGTGTCTAAATGTATCCCAGACTAAACAATGCACATAAATGGTTAACTTTAACGTATTTAAGTGATTTAACTGGAATGATTTCTTCTACACTTCGTCCTGGATATAAAAATATCCTAAACGTTACAATTCGAAACTAGGGTCCAACTCAAAGTATATTGAGACGGGTATTTTAAAAGCCATACCGTATATTTAAAATTAAAATATATTAACCTTTGTCCATTTGGAACGCGTTCGACGAATTTCGTTAATATTATTTATTGTGTTTCAGCAGGACCTTACTAGAAAATGTCAAAGAAATATTTATATGAAAATAATTTAAAATGGTATCGCATATTCCAGACTGTTCAAAGAATATGTCCTCTGTATACCTCATTGATATTTCCTACTTATGCATACTGTTGTATTTTTCTGTTTTCTCTTGCTGAAGGTGGTGTAAACTTCTCTTGAGAACAAAGGCAACATCGGGCTACAAATGTCAAGACAGGGTTCAAAACACGTAGGAGCTACATAACGTCTTATAGACCTAATCTTTAAAGCGATATGTCATCTCTATACAGTATATATGCATCAATTTCCCATACCGACTTAATTGTTTAAATTGTTTAAAAAAATAGGTCATTTCTACACAAGCTGTTTCTCATATTTGGCTCGTTTTATACTTTTTCGCTCCATTAAGTCCATCAACACCTATTCGTCTGTTTAAGCAGACCTCAATGTGCCTGAGGCGATAAGAGGGATACACTTCAGTGTAATTCAAGCAGACGATTTAAATGTCCATATTCGGACCTACAATATATGTGAGGAACGGCTTTAATAAATTAGTCTATAGTTAGCCCCATTTTGGCACCCGTTATTTAACTGAGGAGATCGCTGAGAATAACATACTCTTAAACAGGTTTAAATGAAAGTACTTTAACCAGGGGATTTCATATCCAAGAAGTTAACATAACTAGTCATTGTATATACATTCTATATGTCATCAGCCTATACGGTCCTGACAACTGAGCAGCGTAATGGATACTATTCAAATGAATCTATAACGAAGAGGTCCTTCTTGACCACAACATTCAAATACTATATCAGCTTTATTCAGCTGAAACTGCGCAATAAGCTCCATATTGTTCCTTATTTAACTAATTCAGTTAAAATAATTTCATAAAATTCCTTCATGAAGTCAAGGCATGTCCCTAGCTGAAAGTCAGACAAACGGTTCCACATCAAAATAAAGTGGATTTTAAATCTTTAGGTGGACGTAAGAGGTATGCTCCTAGAAGCCTGCTAATAACTATATTTTCTCCGATTTATCAGAGCCGTTAGGAGAAGATAAGGAACGTCGTCTAACCTTGATCACTTGTCTATTCAGATTCCAAGCAACAAAAATAGCCACACATAAGGGCACTCCTATTTGTCTAAGGTCTGCCCACAAAGTTAGTCTCAGCTTAGTCCAGGAGTCTAAAGTCCATTCCCAATTACGAATTACCTAAGATTCCAAATGGCAATAGATACAGCAGGGTATCGTAGTGGCCTAATTGTTCGACTAATAGATTATCTTTACAGTACTAACACAGGTCAACCTTGTTTGCTGATCATATTTTACGTTACTTTTGCTCGTCGAATTTCTCAAAATTTAGACCATTCGTTCAGTCTTTCTGAAGCTAGCAAAGGTAAATATACGTATCAAAATCAAACTACTCTAAGATGATGTTCTATCATGTAGGGAAACAGCATGTATCTGCTCACATATTTAATGGTCACATTTCTTGTATCCCGCACAACTATTCGTCCAAAACTTTGTCTAAAATTTCCTACCAAAAATGTTTTAAAAGAATTTTGATCAAGATACTACGAGAATAGGACTTCATATTGCAAAGTGCTCAAACGTCCTCTAATGATTATCAGAGCCCTGAGTATAGAATATTCAAAACGAATTCAAAGCTGTATAATTTAAACGAAGTTATACTGTGTAAAATCGACCATCCTTATGAAGTCTTTACAAAACCATCGAATATAGACCGTGCCGAGCCCCCCATGCTTCTCGACATTATTCGTTGTTTACCTTGGGCTGTAAGTACAAAACAGCATCAATAAATTCAACATAAATATTTCAAAAGAGGATCTTATTCATTAAATTTAACACATGCTATGTAATCTTTGTACGAGGAAAGTATAACCGTTTCTTAGAGTTCCTTCATTTAAAATGACCTAGCTTGAACAATTGCGTTAAAATCGATCCTCAACTGCTAAATCTGAAATGAATTTCCATTCAGAATCTTTAACAAAGAACATCATAATTTCCACCGATAGATACAATAGATAATCTACGGGCATTTTAATAAATATCATATATTGGGCATCTGGTGTTTTGGAACCGTCTCAAAAATTCTTGTTTAAGCATTTTCCATTATCTGAGCAGACCAATAGTTACAAACTCTGAAATAAATGGTTTAAGTCAAAATACATGAAGCATGCATTCGCATAATCGAAATTGCAGATAGATTCGATTCTACCTATACTGGCTTTATATACCTCACCAGACAGTAGATGTCTTTTTCTTACATTGTGTTGGATCAAGACGGTTTCAACTTATCCAAGGGTTCTAATTCTAACCCAGTCAACATATCCTCAGAGAAGTGTCCGCTTAAATAAAACTTCCTCCATAATTCATGTATGGTCCCAAAAGCATATCGGTTTAAAAATTGAAAGAGGTTTACTAGCCAAAATTGTTTAAGAAGGGGATCTTGTATTCCAAATATGTACGCACGAGGTACTCTCCCGACGGGATTGCATACCTAATATCTATGTAGCTTATTATATCTCAGAGTGTCGTATAAACGCTATCAGCTTTTTGAGCAAATATGATTTGTAAGTTGGTGATATAATTTGACTTTTAATAAGGTTTGAGGAAACTCGTCTAGCAGTCAGTATAATTCGTATATGAAAATCGGAGGCTGCCCTAAATATCTTGCATATTCAGGCATCGGGTCACAATTAGTACTTCCAATTCAGTACCCACGAATGTAGTTCTAGTTTTGTTTAGAACATAATTTCCTCTCTCATTTTGGAGGTGATAGAAGAGTTTTATTTGTACATTTTTGGTAGGGATTTAGAGGTCATTGTTTATTCTTGAGAATATGAGCTTATGGTGTGGTTGTCTGTGTGTATTTCGGCGACAGTGCACAGTGAGTAATAAGGCTTTGGTGATGATCCGGATGTGAAATCTGTGTTTCATTGCACGTTGGTTTGTTTACTGTCAAGCCTTTCAACAAAAAATGCAGATGAACCTTTGACAAGAATTTCACCGTGAAGTCATCTTTGAAGGTATTTTAGATTAACATATGATTTGTATTGATTGTCACACAGTGGAAAGTTCAGTACTGAGAAACAAATGTAGAGAATATATAGTAAAATTAACTGTGTCCTATGGC
>JAECUM010055905.1:0-11385 GCA_016617855.1 Megalonaias nervosa | reverse complement strand
TAAATGAAGCGATTATATCGTATCGTCCACAGAAACAAGTTTGGTTACCAGAACCGGATAGATTTAATATTGATGATGTCAGGAAAGAATTTCCGGATCTTAACGAAGATGATATTGTTTAAATTGCTGATAATATATCTAAATGCAGGAAAGAAAGCGATGAGAAACTTGCAAAAGATCTTGGTAGAAAGATAATCGGTAAATTTACACAAGGAGGATCATATGATCATAAACGACACTGTACAAGATTAATTATGGATGATGCTGAACTCGATTTTATAATCGCTGATACAACGGAAAAAAACACATTTATAAATCGAAGTAATGCTTATTTATCAGACGGAACCAAACTAGGTACAATTGTGAGCTATATTGATGGCGACTCACCGCAGTTTACTCATTTAAGATCTTCGATGCTAGCGTACGTTTCGATAAATCTACTGTCGATGATAATTAGATTTCTTCGTTACGCTGTCAGAGTTGCTACGGATTCGTTTTATATAAATAAAAAATATACGGATTTGTTAAAACCGCTACTCGGTAATGGTGAATGGGGATCATGGAGAATAAAACAAAGAAAATATACTTAGTTATTCTGAATCTGCCGACATTGAAATTAAGGAAATATATTACAAAAATAATCAAATATCAGAATTGTCATCTGCATCATCTGTATATGATCCTGTGGCTAGACATAAGACTGTTTATCTTAATGGATGTGGTGGTTCAGGTAAAACAACTCGTGCAATTAAATTATTCCTGAACAACCATTCAGATATAATTGTTTTGACACCTACACATAAACTCGCCAGAGAAATAAAAGAACGAGGAGTAAAATCATGTACATATCATAGTTTCTTCAGATGGTGCAGAGACACATGGACTCCTGAGCGAATGGGTGAAAAATATATACCCAAGTATATTATCTGGGACGAGATAGACACGGTATCGTTGGAAATATTAAAAATATTCCTTGAATGGTTATTGACTAAAAATACCGCTGTAATAATGTGTGGCGATCATGGTCAACCACCACCCTTTATTGGACAGTCTCCACATGAGTGGCTGAAAACATTTGTAGATTACTACGAAGAAATAACTGATGACCATAGAGCTATTGATGAATCGCTGAAAGAGTTTAAAAGGTTAATCAGACTGCAGTCAGATAAAATACAGTGTGAGATAATGCGTAAAGTAATTCCAGAAACTACTTTGAATGATTTTTTGAATTTATGGAGACCTGCTGATTTGATAGTCGCAAGTAGAAAGATAGTTCGTGATGAATTGCAAGAGAAATTATTTACGTTACATAAAGAAAAGTTTTCAAATCTACCTGTACCATTGTGTTATCGCCCAGCAGATACTCGACGACAGAATATTGAAGTTGAAATTCCTGGTGGTGGGATACAAAACCTTGTCTTAAATGATGTTGTTTTGGTTGCTGTTGATGTTGTTGAGAGCGCGTTGAGCATGGATAAATATCCGTGGACGTTAGGATACGCTATAACGATTCACTCGTCACAAGGATTAACTATTTCTGATACAAATATCTGGATTGTCGATGATCGGATCGAATGGTCAAATTTAGTTTATTTCGCAGTGTCTCGAGTCAGAAGAATATCTCAACTGCACAGGGTTATCATAGATTACGTAATAACCGAAGAAATCACTAACTACTTTGTCGTCATAAAGAAAAAATTAGCGAGTCATAAGAAATGTGACCAAAAAAAAAAATAAGTGTCTTTGATCTTGATGCTGAATTTATTATAACACTAAAACAACGACAGAATAATCATTGTGCAAGCTGTAACACAATAATGTTGTGGCAATATTCGAGTAATAATCCAAGACAATTTACCGTCGATAGAATTAATAGTAGTCTTGGTCACACACGCGAAAATGTGATGCTAACGTGTCTTGAATGTAATCGACGTAGGGGTGCATGTTTACATAAGTGAAGGTGGTGGTAATTGTGTGTCTTTAGGAATTATTTGTAATTGTTCACGTACAAATCTACGTTGAGGAGCCGTCGAATCTAGTCTGTAGATTGCAGGTCTACCTGTGGATCTTACAACGCTGGAAATTGTATGTGTAGTCACACTCCAGATAGGATCAGTTGCTCTTTTTTTACCACCTTCAAGTTCACCAGGTTCATACAAATATCTTACAGTTACATTACCTAATACTGGTTGAGAGGAAGATTCACGTCGTTGTATTGGTACATGTTTCTTTGTAATTGCATTAGCAGGCTTCATAGAAGATACACGAGTAATTTCATTACTCAACGCAGCTATCACACTTGGTAACCTTGCAACCCATTCACGAGATCTCTCCCCGGACTTAAAGTCAGTGGATATTTCCTTTGCATATTGATATCCAAATAACCGCTCAGCAAGTGTTCGATTAAATCCTTCAACGATTGCCTGATCACGATGAATTTCAGTGTCTCCTCGTCTGATTTTAACGTTATGTTTTTCATCAACGATGATGCTGCACCAAGAAATTCTTTGCCAGGATCTAACTGTGATAGTTGTGGCCATCGCAAGGGTCCTAGCTGATAAATTCGTTCAAACGCAGATGCAACTTCAGATGCTGTTTTTGTTGATAGTGGTTCTGCTTCTTTATATCTACTTGCAACGTCAACGACAGTCAATGCGTATTTGTACGTGCGTGATTGACTGACATCAAAATGTGCGTACTGAATTGTTTTATGTGGTGGTAGATGAATTTGCCATATTACCTGTCGTGCTAACCAATTTGCAGCAACAGAACGTGAGACTTTTGCTGCTTCAGCAAGTTTACTAATCGCTGCTCTGCCTCTCCAATATCCTCTTGGGCTATAATAAACAGATTCCATTATAATAGTTATATAATTAATTACCCAGCCCCTAGCATTATTTTACCTTTCATAGCAGTTTTTATTAGAAAACTAGCGATTTTGTCTCTGAGAGTTTTATCAGGTATAGAATTTAACGCATGAATCAATTTCACATCTGCGAGATGTCGTTGTTGTAAATCCTTGCTTTTATACGCAACATCATGAACATGACACGCTTGATCAATCTTATTTATTGGATACTCTCCAAGTCGCGGTTGATCTTGATCATCAAGTCGAATATCAAGTCGAGTTCCAGGACCACAATAATTGTATCCTGGTAAGTGTTTTTCCCCGGGATATTTCGCCCACGGAACCCCTGGTAATTTTCCCAACGAAGCAGCAATATCACCTCCTGTCTTTGTGCTAGACGAAATAAATTTATATTTTTTTGTGCCACACTTTTCACACTTACCTGTCAGTGCACGCTTTTTATTTTTTGTTATTATTGTTGTTAATCCAACGGTGGGGGTTGTTGCCTTACATCGAACACAATATAGACTCATATTATTTATTATATGGATATAATTGACTTCTCAGCAACACGAAAACAAGAACCAGTAAGACACCATCCAGCACTACCAAATTCTATTAGAATGATAATAATAGGCCCATCCGGATCTGGTAAGACACAATTATTACTTAATCTGATAATGCGATTGCTCAAGTGGAATAAATTATATTTAGTAGCACATCTGTAGATGATCAACGATGTTATAAAGTACTTAAAGATTTTAATAATAATGCAAAATTATTAGACGAAGACGGAAACGATATTATTGAGTTTATCACCGATATTGATGAAGCGCCATCTGTAGATGACCTAGATGGATTTATTAATAACCTCGTAGTATATGATGATGTGATGCTGGACAAACAATCAAATCCAGCTCGGATATTTTCCAAAGGCAGACACAAAAATACTGACGTGATTTATGTTACTCAGCGATATACACACATATCTAAAGTAATTAGAGACAACTGCAATATTTTAGTTCTGTTTAATGGAGTAGATAATTATACTTTACAAAATATTTATTATACTTGGTGTTCAGGGGATATGGACATGATTAAGTTTAAAAACTTCTTTTCAAGCGCACAAGCTGTTCCGTTCGGATTTATAACAATAAATTTACATGACCCAAGATCTAGGTATCGTATTGGTCTGGATAAAATCTTTGGTTAATTATAGCAGCAGAGGAGGTGAATGACCAATACTGAGTGACCCGGCCAGTAAACGAAACACATCATAAAATAAAAACAAAGAGTCAAAGATAAAATAACAAAATGAGCTAACCCAATTAGAGAAAATCTCATGGTCAATTAGAAGTTTTGGTTTAGCGTTATCAACCTTGAGATTTTTTTTCGTAGGAAGCTTTATTTTTTAGACAAATGACAATTCAGACAAGTGGTCTGTTCACCTCCTCTGCTGCTCTTGTACATACAGTCAATTACCAAACCAGCTGGGTGGCCGAGTGGTCTAAAAACGATAGCCTTTACCGATCACCGCCATCTCACCTCTGTCCACGTGGATTAGAGTCTCGGGCTCTGCCAAAGTGTGTATGTGAGAAAGCTTGTCAGTAGCTTCCTGTGGGTCAGTGTTCTGACCGGGGTTTTCCCAGGTTATCATGCGCTGAAAAATGGCGTTAAAACCAAAACAACAACAAACAAAACAGTTGTGTCCATGATAATGTGAGACTATTGATCCATTATATAGTTGGCATGGTATAAATCATTGTCTTGTAATAGTAAGAAATATAGTCTTGAGACTGCAACATCTTTTGTCCATATTTGCAAAATGCCATAAGTGATTTTGATAAATGTGACACAAAGGTCAAGACAATACTTAAGTGGTGTAGTAGGTTGTATACTGTGTGTTACTTGCAAAAACGAATTCATAATGTAAAGAAAAGTCAAAGCAGAAAATTAATAGGCAATTTTAATTCATCGAAGACATATTTTATACACATAAGGAAGATATGTAGATATATGTCCTCCTAAGAATGTATTGCATATAAGGAAGTCGCCCTAATGACTGATTCCGAAATGAATTTTATATTATAAGTAAACAGTACTTAGGAGACATTTGAGCTGTACATTTTGTTCAAAGATGCATCTAATTCATTGGTAGCTTTAGTGTGAATTCTATCTTATATAAAGATGAGAATAAGTAGGTTTTCTTCATAGCATTCGAAGCTTTTGATGTTATTGATTATGCAAGTATTGTCTCCCTAATGAATATATTTATAATATTTTATCAAACGCAAGAATAAATATTATATATCCCCAATTAATAAAATAAGTCAGACCCAAAGCAGTAAAATCTCATTTATTTCCATGGTACAAAATAAATAAAAATTTCTCGTAATAATCATATAGTTTTGAGATAGCAAAATCTTCTATCCGTGTCTGTGCAATGCCATCGGTAATTTAAGCTAAAAGTGATACAGCGGTCAAGACAATATTTAAGTAATATAGTATATAGTCGCATACTAGTAAATTAATTCCACGAAAGAATTCATCATGAAAAATATCATACAAGCAAATAGTTAAGATACTTTAAAGTATTGAAGACAATATACATGTGTAAAGGAGACATATTGGTATGAGCCATACAGTATATGGGAGACATATAAGGAAGTCATCCTTGTAACAAGATAACCGGGTTGGATTTCGGATTCATGACAGAACACTTCTGATGGTGATACAATACAATGTTTATTGATTAATGACTTGAATGAAAAAGAATTATGATTAATACGCGCGTGTACAAGATCCAAATATTGGAAAAATTAACACAGTCCGCACGAACCTAATAATGCAACATAAATGTGAATACAAATGAATGACTTCACAGTACAATGACAAAGGTTAATGATTCATAGGAAATTTCACACGTCGAAAAGAATGATGTGTTTTACTCAAATAGTAAAAATGATGTGCTTTACTCATATAGTAAAATGTATTCACTCAAACAGTGAAAAATTAGGTACTTTACTCAAATAGTAAAATGATGAAAACAAAGGGACAGATATCATGCAAAATATCTCTACAGTCCCAAGACACTGGGTATAAGAAACCCCACAATTAGCCCACGGCTAAATGATTACATGTATGGAGTTACACAAAACACTCTGTCACCAGAATACTTGGCTACCAGTCACACTGGTCAGTCATGCAGTCAGCATTACAGGTAGTCACCGACCCCCATTCAATTCTTTGGTCAATCAAGCAATCAGCGCCCACCAATCTGTCAGCAACGCCCGATCATCTACTACTCGACCAGCAACACACTGTTCACTCGGCTCAACGGCTGCTATGGTTCAGCTTTACAACTGCTATGGTCAACTCAAGCCCGGCCCTAGGATGTGCGGGGCCCAAGGCAGCCAGCGATGAGCGCAGGGCTCCAAGCAAAAAACTGCATTGCAGAGAAGCGCGGAGCCCAAGGCGGTTGTCTTATTCGCCTTGCCTTAGGGCCGGGCCTGGGTCAACTTCTATGGTCAGCTCTACAGCTGGTACCCCGTCGACTCTGATCAGCTGAAAATAAATCTAACTACGTGTACTATGATTGACACGGGCATATACGTGTTACGTGTCTAGGCTCGTACAAAAGTAACAAAGAAAAGAGTGAAGCCAACAAGCTTTGTAAAATTTAACAAAATAATTTATTTCCCTAGAAAACAAGGTAAAAATATGATAAAGGACTTACGGTTTGTGAATCTAATCCAAATATTAATCCTAGAATTAATAATATAAGTCCTATCACTAAAATATTCTAAATGAATCAAAGTTCGAATCCCGATGAAGTTCCAAAATGGAAGGCGATAAACGTCTTCTATATCCTGTTTAGTGTTGTCATGTCAACAGTTCCTTGTTGAATTTTATGAATCAATAATAATATTCCGGCTTTAGAATTCCGAATAATTTCCAATAAATGTCTTTGTCCAAGAATTCTGATGAAGAGCACTTATGTATGTTTTCCAGAGAAATTAATTACTAATTCCGAAAACTAGAAAAACTTAACTCAAACTAGTCACAACACAAAATATCTTTGAGCTCCGAAGGTATAAATTTACGACTGAATTCAATCACTATAAAACGTTAGTTTTAAACGCAATTTTAGATCACGTGATGGGGTCACGTGGTCACTTAGTTCGAATGGCGTAGTAAGACTATAGGCCGGCTGACATGTACGCCATGGACGAATTTGATTCTACTGAACGAATCTATAAGATTGAATACAAATTTTTAAAAAGTTGTTTACATAGAACTGACACGCATGCCAAGTATGACCTTGATTACAACCAATGATTTTCACTCTAGGAAAGAAATAAAAAAAAAAATTGTTTACCAGTTCTGAATCAAGGTCAGGTACTACGTCAGCTAAAAATACAATGTAGCAATACTGGTTATTTACCAGAACTGAATTGAATTTTCCTGAAATATGTCAAATCCAGTGAATAAAGTTATCATTCCAATAACATGTAATAAAAATAAAATAAAAAATTTAAAGCTAACACACAAGTAATTAAATTACACATACGTAACATACGATAACACGTAATGACGTTATGTACGGTAAGCTATACAAATTACATTATCGGCACAACATTACAAAGCAATAAACAGGTTCAGATGAATCCTACGGTACTAAACGTTTCTTAAAAATGCAACTTTATATTGCCAATATAAATCTCTTGTTAAGTCACATACAAGAATAGAAAATATTTGCATTATACTACGCAAGCCATAGCTACATAGAAAATATACAAAAAATAAACGTAGTAGTACAATATTTATTACGTATAATATACAAGAAATTAATAAATAAAGTCATCGAGAATCTTCCCAGCCCAAGAGAAAAGATGAGCTAAAAGCAGCCCTCCAAGTAACTTTTATATTTTTATAAGTCTCAGTAGGGTTTAACAGCAGCTCAGCTATACAGTGCCAGTGAAAAGTCAAATTCGAAAAATATAAATGTCAATGATACAAACACTTTAATTGCGGGGTAACGGAGAGCGCTGAGAAAAAAAGAGACAAAGCATTAATTAGTGTGCCATTTCTCTTTCAAATAAAGATCGTTACACATAAAGACATACAAACACCTGGTTATTTGATTAAAGCATCGTGAATCAATTCTAACGTTAGCCAATTTATTTACGTCGAAAAATCGAATGAATCATAAATTAAGATTAAAAAGAAATCGAGATCATAATAATTAAATGGAATTTAGAACACTGTGGATAAAGCACTAGGTAAAGGTTTTCATCAACTTGTTGAAGGCTAAATGCACTCTGCTTTACTAGGTCTGCTTGAAAAGATGGAATAATAATTTTACCTATGCATGGCACTTCTAGATCTTTTCTCCTGCTGAACATTGAGATACCAATTAGACAAGGTAGTTCAATGTTTTAAACACATATCATTACTCTAAATGAAGTTTTATTTAGACGCGGGGCTATGTCCTACAAGCCGAAGCTTACCTACATTGAGTAACATGATATAATTCTTTGTATAAGCTGTTACCACGTATTTCCCCTACATGTTATAGATATTTCTAGGACAAACTAAATAAGGTTGTATTCAAAAGGTTTTTATTGCAAACAGTTTAAGAGGAATCGGTTAAAAGCTCTAACGACCTGCTATCGCCTTTCCCATACCAAAATTTTAAATGGTTTGTGTAAATTCATTATTAAATATTATAATGACGATATTGAAAAAATATAGTAGTGGGGAGAAGAAAAAAGTTGATTGGCTGTTACATAGACAAGTCCAGATTTTACAGCATTTAGTGAATAAAATAAATTCATGTAAAGGTGGAACATAAAGTTGAAATCTCTTTCAAATCTGGAAGAGTAAATATGACTTGCATGGATTGTGGTTGATATTATTTAGTTTTAAGGGATATATTGAACTGAAGCATTGAGTAACAACTACCGGTGCACTGTACATCCATGGCTCGCATTTTATTACAGTGAATAATGTTAAGAGGTAGCCGTTACTTTTGATTATTCCTACTGGCTGACCTAGACAAAGAAGAGGATTGAAACTAGTGCTCCGTTTTGGTCTTACAAATATTGACACAGGAAAAAACAAACGAAGAAATAAAAATATCAGTGTAAAGTAGGTCAATGTCGTAGACATTGAAACCCCTTTTCTCCAGATTTATATGTCTGTGTGGTGTTGGGTTATGATTTTATTGTAATACACAACCTGTAAATATGCTTTGGACATAGAGTATTGTTATTGAGAGTCCTCTTCATCTTACTTAATGTTAATAAATATGTTCCTCTTTTGTCTGATACACGATTCTGAAGAATAAATTAAGATACCAGTGTGAAAAGGTAGGTCAATTTTGTAGATATACTACTCCACCTCCAACTCTACAATAGCACCTTGCTTCAGCGAAGCTATTTATGTACTATGTACATACTTCACCTGTGTACATGTGGTTTGTACCACACTCCCCACACTACATCTTGGAATCATATACTATTAGTACATCTAATAGGGCCTTCAGGGCTCAAGCAGGGAGGTGGCTTCTGCCGTACTAATTCTCTAATTACTAATAGCACACTTCAGCGTGCTCTGTGCTAATGATCCAATCACCTTGTAGAGGTTTATGTATTTTTATATCTACACGGACCTACCAATATCCAGCCAGATAGACTTTATATATATTCTGTCAAATAGTATGACGGCCTATCAGAGGTATTTGATAATTTGAATATTTTGTACTATTTCCCTTTATAGGTGTAGTATGACGAATGATAAACAACTGGTCTGGATTTCATCAACAAAACTTAGGTCTGGAGCCAAACCTAAACTTAGAACCTAGAAGTCTGATCGTGTGAAATGTAAGTTTTATTAATGTCAACGAATCAGTTGTCTTAAATCAAGACTTAAACTTTAGGACATGTTACTAAATTTATCTCGAGCATATTTTGTTGTTTTTTTATTATTGTCGCTCATGCCTGTATTTACTTTCCGGTGCAACAAGTGTCCTAGCTCACTTTAAGTGATATTGATTTATACCAAGCGCTCCATTTTCTTTCAAATAACATACAAATGTTGGTCATTATTTTGACCGTTGTTTCTGATTTTCCTCGCCAAGTACGAATCAGCTTTGAGAACAGTGGAATGATATACAAGAATGAGCTAAATAATTACATACGTAAGCACACACCAGTATTATAAAAATTGTTTTCATGGTTATTTTAAGCCAGTTCAAATCTGTGGATATACCGCCTTTTCAGTTTTACCTCGAAAATCTGTGACACGACAAAAATAGACAGAAAGAAATAATACAAGAGGAATACACATGAATCATGGAAATGGAAAAATAAAAATAGACTTATTTATATGAATTAAAACCAAAAGGAACACTTGTAGGTAACCTGGAACCGCTGTTCTAATATTTATTGGCGATTAGCAGTCACGTCACCTCTACACCGTTGTGTCTGTATCGTAACGTATCAAGAATCTCTCTCTCTCTCTCTCTCTCTCTCTCTCTCTCTCTCTCTCTCTCTCTTCTGTCTATCTGTCTGTCTCTCTCTATATATATAGAGAGAGAAACAGACAGACACACAGACAGACAGACAGAGACAGAGACAGCGAGAGAGAGATCCCTGATACGTTACGATACAGACACAGTGATACAGACACAGTGGTGTATATATATATATATATATAGAGAGAGAGAGAGAGAGAGAGAGAGAGAGAGAGAGAGAGAGCATGTGGTCTTGTCCGGTTAATTAGGGCATAATCTCTTATGTCCCTAAAATTCCATTCTCTCTTTCTGAAAAGAAACAGAACTTATACATGTCGTTGCATTAAGAGCAGAGAAAAATTCATAACTGTTCATATCATCCCTTTCGTAAATAAACAATTGTTCAAGAATTATTGCAATCAATTTATTTATCCGTGTTATCTACTGGAGACCAAGATCTAGTCTTCAGTTTCCTCTGCTGCATAAAATATGTGCACCAAAGTAGTTCATCAAATGGGTAATGATGGGAACAAATATTACATTTTGCCTTGCTTCACTGTTGATTTCAGCACTGTCAAAGTTTTTATTTCTGGATCGGGGAATTTCATTACAATCAAACATTTCTGGTTATCAGATAATCTGGAGGCAATAAATAAATAATGTACATTAAAAGAAAAAACACACACTTCCACACTCTTTAAATACACAACAACATGTATTCAGCGTCTAGATGACATAGACTTTGTGATATTGTAATATTTTGTTCCTGTCTTCCTTAAATCAGAGCAAACTTAGATAACCATTTGCATGAAGAAAAAGGAAGATAAATACAATGTCCTTGACTCGGCTAAGATTATGATTCTCACTCGGAGGGAAAAAAAAGTTGTTTATCAAAACTGTCACTGACTTTGGGCAAGGTCAGCTACTAGATACAATGTTTTATTACCCACACCATATAATTAAATAATAAAAAATATTTAAAATTACTAACAAACAATGCAAATTAAATATACAGAACATT
>JAECUM010055903.1:0-16313 GCA_016617855.1 Megalonaias nervosa | reverse complement strand
TATCCGTTTGCTGTCAGCTTTTATCTGATCTTACCAGATACAACTGGACAGAGGCTTATTACCTTACGCGATAGGGACATTCAATTCCACTGTAACAGTGTAAACTTTGTAAGATGTTGTTGCGACATATAACTGAGTGAATCTTTCCGCGGTCAGAGTGCCACGAAACAAATTAAAATGACTAATGTGTTTAGGTAACATGTTAAGGCAAGGGCTGCTGCTAGAATACTGTAGTTAATGCCTCTGGTTTGGGGCACGACTGATTTTTAATTGACATTACGGTTAGAGACATGGACGAGACGAGGTAAATGTGGGTTTAAGTAGCAGATAAACGAAACATTGAAGATCATCCAGAGACAATTTGTGCCACTGGAAATAAGTGTCATAAAATGAGATTTTCCAGAAATAGTTATTATGAAAAGCGGGGAAATATGAGGTGTAAATCAAACCTGGATCGGCTTTGTTTAATTTTTGTCGGTTACATAAATTTAATCCTGATTGACTAAGCTATATAAGGGGTGTGTTTCCCGAACAAATTCAACCTTTTTTAGAATTCTCCCTCGCGAAATAAGTCAGTCCAAGTATTTCTGAGGAAGGGGAAGTCTAGACTCAGGGGGAGTAAAAATAAAAGTATTCTCACTATATCACTTGTCCAATGGACGTGCGTCTGGATGTTGATGGACACGGAATTTAAAGGTACAAAGAGATTCTCCTACATAAAAGAAAGTCTCGAGAAGGCACAAGGTATTGTCTCTATCTCACACAGTTTGTTAATTTATCTAAGTTTGTAATTATTTATTTCAATTTATTTGTTTTAAATTCATACCTCAATTTTCCTTCGAGTTCGGAAGTTAACTGTTTGCATTGTCTTGAATGTTATACGACTAATTTATTCTAAAAAATTTCATACATTATTTCCTTGATATGAATCGTGACAGAACTGGTCGAATTTACTCGTTTATATGTAATAGGGATCATGTATTATAGGAATTTCAGGCATTACTTTTGATACGAATTTTTGAGAATTGTGTTAATGTATATGTCTTAAATGGTATGAATCATGTAGGCTAGGAATTAATATTGCTATGTCTGGAAATGTTATGCAAACGGATTGTTAGTTAGCAAATAGTTAACAGAAATCATGCGCCTGTCGGCCGACGTTCAGTCCAGTGCAAGTATTGATTTCTAGACCACAGCAGGACGTAATAGTTTATTAAGAGGTCTAGTTTATATCATAGTTCTATTAGGGATACCAAGTAACCAGTAGGGAGAGACATTAATCTCCTCGTAATAGGGTTGTGTATCCGTTCTCAGGCTGCGAACAGACACATATTTTTTAGCCCTAGTTCCTGTTAATTTACGATAAGACGATATCTGACGAAAGCGATGATTATTGTTCGACTCCAGAAGAGAAAAACCTGACAAATATTTAGGTCGCTTATCTGTGTATCTTTCAAGGGGCAATAGCTCCGTATATGCATTATACAGATAGTAGACAACCAAATACAATTGATGACCAGAAAGAGGCTGAGGTGAGGTAGAGCAGCAAAAGGAATTTGGCGACTCTGACCATTCACCAACGTTGAATTCAGAAGGACCTTCAAGCAACCAGGTTATGCAGGCAAGCTGGTCAATCGAGTTCGACGACTGACTCAATTTCATGATGAAATTTGTCTTATCGGTATAAAAGAACGACTACGTGCATCATTCAAACGTCATGTTCAATTTCATTTTGTTTATATAATTGATTAAATTATTATATTGTAAATACGAGGGCTCGTGTTGTTCTTTTCCATATCGCTGCTCAGATGTGTGTTATTCGATCCAATAATTCCAAATTTTATTTTATTATTTACTCGATCCGGACAATAACACCCTGATCGATCATCTTCTAAATACTGATAACCAAACCACCACCCCAACCCACCAACCTCCACTTCCCGTAACATCCTCCCCTTCCATAGTATTATTGCGCAAACATTTCTTTGGCGTCCAGGAATAAAATTTATAGCGCATACTGATTGGTTCGTTTACCCGTACGAAACTGGTCAGCTCAACAGAGCCTTCAATCTTACATGCGGACAACAAGGCACATACCCAGGTGGAGCACTCAGAATGACACATATGAGGTCGGGCAGGCTAGAGGAATTGATGGTGTAGCCGAAGCTAAAACTCGCCTAACATTTTGAGAATGTCGGCAAGAGCCCATGGTCATATTATTGTTCATCGCGTCCAAAATGAGAGGAAACTTCTCCTCATACAGGGGGTATCGCAAAGGGCTCACGAGACCAATTCTGCTATGGAATTGAGCTTATGATCTGCCAGGACCCGATTTTAATTGTGGTTTAAAGCCTCGACTTAGAGGAGTTGGACAGCAAACAGTTCTTCCAGCGAATAGAGTCGGCACACTAGTGACACTCTTACGGAGGTAGAGCGAGGGGGGGTGCAGCCGCCAGAGTCACGAGCACCGCACATCCGCGATCCCCACATATATGCCTTTGGTGTTAAGTGCCACCGCCATACCGTCGACAATATTGATAGCATGCCCACATACTTTTGCAGAGGGAGTGTCGTTGCTCAATCTAAGCCTTGAGCTGAGCCTCGATATCACCGCGGTAGTTACTGGGGTCTCCCTGTGGGCCACAAAAACTGGAAGAGTGCAACACATCGCGATCAGAAATTTGTTGGACATGTTTAATCGTTTAAGCTGCCATTTTGGTAAGGAATTTAACCTTAACGAGACAAAGATCTCGACAAAGTCGCACCAGTAGTTAATTTATGACAGCTCTGTTTTGCTCTGGAGACCTCGGGCATCGCCGATCTTTTGGCAGGAACTATTCGAGTCGCCAAAATCCTCAAAAGCAGCTCCTACTGAAGCAAAGCACCATAAGACTGGAAAACGGTATATGGCAGGCTCAACCTCCACGCATTCTGCGTGCAAGGAATCATAGGGACCATTAACAGTTGCCATATTAGGATTCCCTCAAGAGTAAGTACGATGAGGTCTACTACATTTCGAACGACAATGGAAAACTAGATACGAAACTTAAATGGTCGAAAAAGTTGGTAGGGAGTACAGCGGAATTGATATAATCTTTTTAGCAGAGTGATGAGCGGTCAGTTCCCCTCCAACTTACTCAATTTTAAGTGCGTTCATATTTATTGCAACGGTTACATCACCCACCAAGGTTGAGGTACCAACGTTCTCAGCGTCTTTTGGACTGACAAGCTACCCTATACCCGTGATTCTTCTTACGTTCATATTCAAAGGATCACACATGGTATCGCCAGCTTTGGTCGCCATATAAAAGCAATTGTTCGATGGCAAAGTTAACGTATATCACTAGCCATATTTTATGCCGACTCAAAATTATCACGGTCTTTTTGATCAACATGTGTTTTGGTTGTTGCATCTTGAAGATCAGTAGGCTCTACCATACCATATTCGCATTCATGTTTAGAGGACTCTGCAGTTAAATCCGCGCCGCTGCGACAAGGGTGAAACAAGCATTTGGTCTCTGCATCTTTAGGGGCAACTGGTTCTGCTAAGGAAGTCCGCCGTCGGCATCCGTCCGTCTTCGTGAGACGATGGTGTAGCTTCCGGTCTTTGTTGCACTTGCTGAAGGTGAACGTCGATACTTGTTGAGGCTGTTGTTGTTTCGCCTTCCTCCTGGCTCTCTTTGCAGCGAGGTTTGTGTTGCTGGTTTCCTCGGCTGAACGCCCTGTCTGACAGCAAGGCGCCAGGCGGAGCGGTCCTCAGCACAGCTCTCCCAGTCGTTGACGTTGATGTTGGCCGTCTTCATGTCCTTCTTGCAGACATCTTTGTAACGCAGACGTGGCCGTCCAGTCAGTCGTGCGCCTTCTGTTATCTCGCCGTATAGCAGGTACTTGGGAATGCGGTCTGGGTCCATTCTCTTGACGTGGCTGAGCCAGCGAAGGCGCCTCTCGCTGAGAATAGAGAACATGCTGTTCATGCTGGCGTGTTCCAGAACCTCTGTGTTGAGTACTTTGTCCTGCCACTGGATGCGTAAAATGCTCCGCAGGCATCTCAGGTGGAAGCTGTTGAGTTTCCTCTCGTGGCTTGTGTAGGTGGTCCATGTCTCGCTGCTGTAGATACGTAGTTTGGTCTTCTCAGTGAGGTTAGGGTTGTTCCAGACCGTCTGGTTCAGTCTGGCCATAACTGCTGTTGCCTTGGCAATCCTGCCGTTCACCTCAGCATCGATGGTGAGCGAGTTGGAGATAGTGGACCTGAGGTATGTGAAGTTCTCAACAACTTCCAGGTTGTATCCATCGAGGCGATGGTGGGAGGGGAGTCTGCGTCCTGCGCCATGACGTTCGTCTTCTTCAGACTGATGGTCAGTCCAAACTCCTTGCAGGCGTGGGAGAGGCAACATACCAGCTGCTGCAGTCCATTTTCCGTGTGTGATGTCAAGGCTGCATCGTCGGCGAAGAGCAATTCACGGATGATAACCTATGTGGCTTTAGTCTTAGCACGGAGACGGGCGATGTTGAACATCTTGCTGTCAGCCCTGGTGTGGATGTACACTCCCTCGCTGCAGTCCTTGAAGGCGTACTGGAGGAACATGGAGAAGAAGATGGCAAAGAGCGTCTGCGCAAGGACGCAGCATTGCTTCACTCCGCTGATGACTGGGAAGGCTTTTGATGTTGCGCCGTTGAAGCACACTGTGCAGTGCATGTTCTCGTGGAACGACGTGACGACAGCGAGCAGTCGCAGGGGGCAGCCGATCTTCTGCAGGAGACTGAAGAGTCCGCTCCGGCTGACCAGGTCAAACAGCTTCGTCAGGTCTATGAAGTCGATGTAGAGGGGCATCTGCTGCACACGACACTTCTTCTGCAGCTGGCGTAGTGAAAAGATCATGTCTACAGTTGACAGGCCGGCTTGGAAGCCACACTTGGACTCTGGGTAGACGCGGAAGGCTATGGTCTGCAAGCGCGCCAGGGCGACACGGGCGAAAGCCTTTCCGACGATGCTGACGAGGGAGATACTCCGGTAGTTGTTGCAGTCGTTACGGTATCCTTTGTCCTTGTACAAAGTGATGATGTTGGCTTCTTGCCTGTCCTGGTGGATATGTCCCTCTTCCCAGCAGAGGCAGAGGAGTTCGAGCAGGGGGTGAGCAGCCTTGTAAGCCAGGAGAGCTTTCCTCTTCGCCTCAGTCACGGGCTCCATCTCCTCCCACTTGGCCTCATACCAATCAGCATGATTGCGCTCCTTCTTCCCATAGGTAGTGATGGCTGAATTATACACAGCGTCTCGGAGGTGGGACCACTTGGAGTCGATGGCGTCATCAGGTGTCTCTTTGGTGAGAGCCTCCTGCAGCTTGCTGATGAACTGCTGTGTCTTCTCTGGGTTGCTTGCACAGCAGGTGTTGATGAGTGGGCGACCCTTCTTCTTGACGTGGTGCAGCTTCTTGGGTATTATTCGCACCTTGCTGGCCACGAGGGAGTGGTCGATGTCGCAGTCGACACTGCGGTAGCTGCGGGTGAGGAGGACACTGGCCAGTTTCGCACGCCTGGTGATGACGAGGTCTAGTTGGTGCCAGTGGCGAGAGCGTGGGTGTCTCCATTACACCTGGTGGATCTCCTTGCATTTGAAGAAAGTGTTTGTCACGCGTAGGCTGTGGGAGCAGCACATCTTCAGCAGTCGCTGACCGTTCTCGTTCTCGTTGATCTTGCCCCTTCCTTGAGAGCCGAGACAGGTGGGCCAGGCCTCGTGGTCAGCTCCCACTCTAGCATTGAAGCCTCCTAAAAGGTAGAGACCTTCAGTGCTAGGGATACTGGATATTTCTTGATCCAGAGTCTCGTAGAACCGGTCTTTCTTCTCTGTAGTGGAGCGGTTGGCTGGGCCTGAGGATGTTGTCAGCCGGAGGGCAAGGATCCTCTCAGTGCCTGATGACGGAGACTCAATGAAGGCGACGAGCGTGTTCTTTACAGCGAATCCGACACCGTGCTTCCTAGGTTCGTCTGAAGACTTCCCTTGCCAAAAGAAGGTGTAGTTGGCTTCACTGATGGTGCCGCTGTCGGCCAGTCGGGTCTCCTGAAGGCAGGCAATGTCGACGTTCAGTCGGGAAAGTTCCCTGTGAATGACTGCAGTCTTCCTTGCGTCGTCGATCTTCTGCAGTTCAGCGGTGAGTCCAGGACACATGGTCCTGACATTCCAGCTTGCAAAACGAAGAACTGGAGTCTTCTTGTTTCTTCTTAGAGTCTTGCCTGGTGCAAAGTTTGTGGCCCACTTGTCGAGATGGTTCTCTAAGCTCCACGCACCCAGTGAAACAGGCAGACCATGGCGGGGCAACACTTTAATTTACTTGGGGATGCCCAGCTTGAGGCGGGAGGTAGCAGTCCAATGAGACATGGTGGTCTCTCCCACCGTCGAAAGCAACCCCTGGCACCAAGCTCTACGCCAATCGAGCTATGGCTTAGAACCGGTAAACTGCTGCTTCCCATGTTGTGCCGACGCCTTACGACGACGCTAGAGTGTCCTCTCCAGTGGAGCTACGAAGCCTGGGCAGGCTGGTATGGAGAATCAGCTGTTGCCCATGCAGCAGATCCCCCTCTCCACGCAGCTGGTGGACCCAAGGGAACGACAAATGCCGATACAGCTTGGCACCAACGGCGTCGCTGGAGTTGCCCGGATGACGTTTAAGTCAATGTCAGGCCGCCTTAGGGTCTCCGGATTTTCTGTCGGGGATTACTCCCTTAGCCTTTCCCGTGAGTGGTTATAGCCGCAAGGCAGCGGAGGTTTGGAATTTTCCTTCTCCTAGATGAGCTTCCATCCAAGGTTTACGAGCCCCATCTACCCAAAGCAATTGGTTTTAGGGCGCCAGTGATCCGCCTTCACCCCTTCTCTTGTTAGTGGAAACATGGTCCACCGGACTTAGAAGCTAAGCCACTCGCGAGGGCCAGGAACTGGATTTTAGTTGACAGAGGCGATCAGAGGCACAAGCCGTATGGGGCATTTCTGGAGGAGTGGGGCGCTTGTCTCCCACTCCCACCCGGGTAATGTCAACCTTGGACATATCATAGAACTAAATAAATGTAACAGTAATTACAAGAGTTTTGAAAGTTCGATTTGAAATATTGAATTGTGTCAATGTTGAATGGAAATAACAATTATTGTAATGTATAAATTGAATGCTTTATGTCTCTTACTTTGCATATTTACTACGCTTTGTCAGTTCATCACCAGTGACATCAATGTTAATGAATGTAATGATCAAAACGGTAGATCGCTTATTTCAACTTTTTATTTCAACGTTTGACAAAAATATACTATTCTGGATTCTGACCTTTGAATAGTCTATTGTAAATATCATTTTTTTGGGTCTCTTGCGTGTTTCAGACAAATGTTTTGAATTTTTTTTGGGGGGGGAGGGAGGGGTAACAGATCACGTAATATTTTGCAAAGTACGCATGCTTAAGTTAATTTGCTTATAATATATTTAACAATTTGATAACCGACGTAACAATTCAAACTCAATCTGTGATTTCGACCAAATGATGGCAACAAAAGATGATGAAATGTAAAAACATAGCCTAAAATCAGGAAAAATAGTTTTCATTCAATTCATCAAGCGATTGCAATTTATTTTGTTATATTTCTATACGGGAATATATATATATATATATATATATATATATATATATATATATAAAAGGAAGTAATGTTGTATTTACCCATATCCCAGGGACCACTATCACTAGCCTTGAAGACCTTTCCCTCATTTTGGCAGGTTACATATTCTTCTAAAATGTTGACTGCAGCATCTATGTACTGTTTTCTTAAAGCATCGTGGTCCCTATCAAGCACGTGATTCTTCTTACCACCATATTTATGTCGCCGGTCACGGTGTTGCCGTCCTTGGCTGCCACAGAGCAACTTGCTTGTCAACATATTTTATCGTGGCCATTTCACCCAAATGCGCGATCAGGGCGATGAGGTAAGCCATATCCATGTTTTTGGCGTTCTTTATGAGGCCGTTTCTTGGTCGTGGATGTAATTTTTCACTACCATACCTTTATCGTCGGTTTACTTTTTGAGTATGGTTCTTGACGGTCAACGAAACGATTTGCAGTGTTAATTTAGGGTCCAATCGGTTCGGCCACGTTGCAGAGGACCTGACAGCCTGGAAGAAGGCCAGGTGTCCTGGCGCCTCTACGCTTGCCAGGCAGGTAGAGAGGTTCATGCCGGAGGCCTTCATGTTCCGGACCTTTTCGACATATACAACAATGTCGTTCGCTCAGAAGCGCCGAAGTAGTCGCTGTATGCTACCGCCAGCTTGGCCTTGACAGCATACTGTGCATGGTCTGCAGGATCCCCGGGTACTGCCTTGCTTTTCTGCAAGAGTACAAAACTATCGGCATGGTGTGCATGGTCACAGCCGGTTTGATTTTTAACGAACCAGTCGGTAAGCTACAACGCCGCATCCAAGAAGTGTCCTGTACGCCGGATTGCGATTCAGTGATTAAAGTTCACTGACGCATGCATTGCCGCTGATTTGCCTGACACCGTTTATCTGGACAGGGAGGGTCAAGTAGGTGAACGGGAGGGTGAATAGGTTGCTGCTGTGGGACCGGAAAAGGTAAACAAGCTCAGATCATGACGCAAGGTCACAAGAGTCAAAGTTGCCCATCCAACTGGGAGTTGTCCAGAACATATATGGAGTTGTGCGATTCTGTGTAGAGGTTAACGATGCTGGTCTCGTGATGCTCACCCATGGCAGGCATTCCAGTTTGTCTCAGATGTAGATGCTTGTGATATGCTTCAGAGGCCTGGCGATCTTCGAGCTGTGCAAGTCAGAGGCCTTGACCTTTTTAACCGGCGGTCGGCAAGGCATCAGATAGCCTTTTGGACAGCCAGATTACCATCGTGCACCATGTCGAGGGCCCCAGTCTTGCCAGTGGCTGAGAAGGCTGGAATCGCAGCCGCTTTTGCATTAATCGCCAGGAAGCCAGAATAACTAAAGGTCACATTTTTTTCTGAATGGCCTTAAGGGCCACGACAGAAAAATTGAAGTCGTCACATCGCCTGGCCTGGTCAACCATGAGCATAATTATGGCCATGGAGTTCTACCATGCACAACCACAGCCTAGCACTGCGGTCGGCCATCTAGGACATGGTGAACTTATCCAGCTGTTCCTCAGTGAGGGTCACACTGTGTCATTTGTGTGCCATCGAATGTATATATGCCTTGAGCTTTTATTTGCAAGGTCTGGCAGGGTCTCAACTACCCTCATTCATTTCCAATCCCCTCGTTTACTTGCCATCAAGTTATCACCTCAAGTCCCTTTCTTGACCAAGAGATGCATGTCAGTGTCTGTCAGCAGATCAAACTCTACACATGGTTTTTCCCTGCTCGTAGCAGTAGTACAGTAAAAACTTATGAGCGACCACCTTTCATTTCCAACCACAATCGTAATGCAGGGATCGATTTTATTATATAAACGCTCTGTCGTGACCGACCACCTGCTGAACCCGACCAGCGACCGAGATGGCAAAATATGCATTTTGACACTGTTATGCATGACCGAATCGCAAAAGCGAGGATAAACTTCACCGACCTTTATTTCATCCCTGTAACAACGACAGGCTCGTACCATTTAAAAACAAAAAACAAAAAAAAAAAACAACAAAAAAAAAAACAAACAAAAAAACAATAGACTGGCTCCCGATATCTGAAATTTTCAGGTACGCTTGTAACGTTTATAATTTCTTTTGTAAACCAGACTGATGTATATGTAGATTATTCCCTTGTCTGGTTCCCTGCTTCGTATGCTCCGTCTTATTCTCCGCTATTTGCATAGGGGGCGCTCACCAGTTATTCTGTACTTTTCAGAGAGTTACGTATGTAAGGTGAAGTTGTTTGCATTTGTAACATGCACAATGGAGAGAATATTGCCATACCTCTATGCTACTTTGATGTAATGTGGCTGACATTTCTTTGGATATTGTACTTGTGGAAATTGTACATGATCTAAGCACACATTATAACAAAATGGATGCTCCTACGTGCTCGACAAATTAACCTAAATTAGTGAAAAGTACACTAACTTTAGCAGTTATTAAAATAGGGAAAACAAATTTTGCTAAAGTAGGCAATAGCAGCTTCTGAAAGTGCAATGAATGAATTACAAAATATCTGAAAAACAAAAAAAGTTATCAGCTCTTTTTGTTACAATTTACCTCTGAAGTCCAGGAAGTCAAAATGACCAAGCGGAGCTAGCAGTTTTTTTTTTTTTTATACAAGCACATCTGAAGTGAGCCCAAGCTGTATACTCTAGAACCCAAATTGCCCCCATCAATCATACACCAAAATAAAGGGAATTAAAAGTTCTTTTAAAGACACCTAAGATATACAAAGTCTTTTTTATATAGCCAGTATAACCAGTGAGAAAAGCCGGGGAAATTCTTTTTCTTTAAAATTCTGTAGAGCGCCACCATAGGGGGAGAGCAACGCAGGGAGAATACGAAGTAGGGAACCAGACTAATTATTCCCGCACTTAGCCTGCTTGCCGGCCTTATCAAAGATTATCCAGCATGCATATGAACGACCGTATCGTGAGAGCATGGACACCACTGACCTCATATGTAATCAATTCTTACAACAACCACTTAATTGTAACGATTGTTCTGATCAAGAACAAACATTAAAAAAAAAAAAAAAAATAATAAAAAAGGATTGTGGCTACCAGTGATAGATACTAGAGTCCATAAACCAGGCTAACGTACATGTCACAAATTGCCTTAGTAGTGCTGAAATTGACGTAGTGGTCGCGTATATTGTTTATCTTTAGAGTTGATCCGTACTGCCTGGAGGTGAATAAGGTTATTGTCTATTAAACCCGCGAGAGAATCGTTTGCGGAATTCGACTGATAGTGTTCAAGACTTGTGATGTTTGTTGTTTTTTCTCCAGATGTTAAGTGATTACATCCCAATCATAGAGCTGCCATCTGTTCAAGTTGGTGAGACCGGGTTACACACTTTGTTTATAGAGTTAATCCCTGTAAGTCTTCTTTGAATGAAGCTGTTGACTTTTGTCTCCGAGTAAACGGTTCTGTTTCTGGATAAGACAATTCTTTTTATTTCATTAATTGTTAGATATGCAATGCACATGTAGATTTTTAATATTTTCCCTAATTCCAGTCAAAACCTTCTTTATGTTCGATATTACAACTGAGCACTAATAATGTTAACACCTAGAGCCTTCATAGCAATGGACGATCCTCCAACTAAAGAGCGACAAATTTTAAGGCTGGAGAAAATAATTACTGTAACTGAAAGAAGTGAAAAAGAGTAGACCACTCGCAAAAAAGCGGTTTATACGTCGGTAAAACAAATTTAGGTTGTTATAAAGAAAAGGAGTAAATCAGAAACGATTTCATATGCTAATATGTGATCTTCAAATGTAAATGTAATTTCATGTTTAATGATAGAAGTATATCTCTACTGCAATATAATTTTGTTTTTAGACGAATGCATATAATATTTTAGCAAGAACTATTAATAAAGAATATAATATACGTACAAGTGATTGTGCTTATTTTTCTTTGAATTGTTCTGAAACTGGACCTTGGAAACTGGTCTTTTTGTACAAACCTGTTATGAGAGACCACCTGTCTTGAGAGACCGTTTTTTGTTGACAGAAGGGGCAGTCCTACATTACAGGTTTTACTGTACTAAAGTAGTGTGAATGGTCGATGTCATACGTCTTCACAGAGGCGATTCAGAAGGTTTAAAAGATATCAATCAGAAGGTACATATTCATCTTAAAGTCTTCCTTGGTTGTACAGCCAATCATATTCCATGCTGATAGTACTAAGAGGACACACACATATGGTTAATAGTGATATAGAAGACACACACACACACACACACACGAAGAGTGTTACAGTTTCCAACTGTTTTCTCCAATGTATCTTGCACTTCAGTTTGTATTTACCTGGTTTTGTTTTATCCTTTTAAGTGTCCTTTGTCCTCTACAAGAAGCCTGCTTAGCTCAAACCATTGGGTTACAATTCATGCCTGCGCTATTACCAAGTTTGCATTATATATATATATATATATATATATATATATATAAATATATAACCAGATGTATTCTTTACTTCTTTTCCTCTGACAATTTTTATGCTGCATCATTCATGTAGCGTGTCTATTTGTGCAACAAAGAACGATTAGCTCAACAGTTTCCTTCCTTCCGATAACTCTATTATTGGCTAATTGTTCAAATGCTGTAAAATATTGAAGAAATATATATATCCTTGTATTACCATTTATACTCGCTTACAAGTTGAGTCCATCTGCAAACTGCACAGACCTAGAGCAGACTGGGTCTGTACAATTTGTTAGTAATAATCAGTAGAACAACATAAATTCAGGTCTGCAGGAGCATCGTGCTATGGCAGACCGAGATCTTTGTTGTTTGAAGTTTGCATCAACTTATAAGCAAGTATATAACAGTAGGTACACTCAGCTTTAGGCATCACATGTCTATGTCAGCATTATATCTGGGTCTACAAAAGCAGAGCAGGGCCCCCGAGTGGCCGAGTGGTCTAAAGCGCTCACCGTTACGGATCACTGCCATCTCACCTCTGTCTGCAAGAGTTCGAGTCTCAGGCTCGGCTAACGTGGACACGTGAGAAAGCCTGTCAGTAGCTTCTCGTGGGTCGGTGGTTCTTCCCGGGGTTTTCCAGGGTTCTTCCTCCAGCAATTATACTGGCCGCCATGTATAGCCTATGTTGTGCTGAAAAATGGCGTTAAACCCTACAACAACAACAAAAGCAGAACAAAAAGCGGAATGCACATTATACATGGCAAAGACTGGAATGACATCCGATTTCTTGATCATACTTCATGGATGTATGAACCCATCTCTGCAGTGAATGAAGTATGAACCCATCACTACAGTGAATGAGGTATGAACCCATCGCTACAGTGAATGAGGTATGAACCCATCACTACAGTGAATGGCAATTTACCATGACAAGCAATGACTGGCCCAATCATAATTATCACAACACTGAATTACAATACTATTCAACAACATATTACAAGCTGCATGTTTCATAGTTCTGTATGTAGGCATTGTCAGGGTATCATTGACTTTGCACTGACCAATGGATTACAAAGACAGTGAATCTGAACTATTAAACCTACTGTAACAGGATCCTTCCTTGTCTAAAAGCCACAACAATGGATGGTACTATTTAAAGGGTCATGCTGTGTACCAGTTGTTAAGTAGAAACAAATGAAGTTACCCAGGTCCTTGAGACCATGACATTTAATTAATCTATCAAAATGCTTATAGATTTCCTTCAGAAACAGTAAATTATCCTCCAAGTCTGATTCCTTTTTTTGGTGTAAATTTTCTCCAGTTTGTCACAGTGATTTTTCTCTTTTGATCCAACAAAATCAAAAATATCTTTATTCCAAATGTTCAAGGTATCAACAAAGTTTGATCAAGGAACATGATTTGTATGTAAGTGTGTGATCCAGATTTTTAATGTAGCTATAAAAAAATTTCAGTCATATCGCTATGATGTCTGCAGTTTGTAGTTTATAGTGATGTCTAGCACTGGGCCATCATGCTGCAAACATGTAGCATCATATCTCACGAGTTTCATTATCCTGACACTAGGCCGACCAGTCCTAACACTAACCTCTTAATAACAAGTCAGCTTTTAGTACTATTTTTATAAGTCTTTGGTATGACTCGGCTGGGGTTTGAATCAGTAACCTCCTTCTTCCGAGGCGGACGCTCTAACCACTCAGGCCACCAGAGCGGTTGGCACATATCTATAACTGCGCTTATTGTGACAAAACTTTATCTAATTTTACTGCATATTTAATGTTTCTTTTCTTAACCCAAAGTTATCTATAAAGTCTGGTGAAAGTATATCATAAAATTTTGTTATCATTGTCAGTGTTATCCTGACCTTTTGATTCCAAAATGAATAGGTTTTCCAATGTTAAAGCTAACCACAAAGCCACTAAGAGATCTTGTGTGGAAACCATTTATCTTTAAGTTTTCAGTGACCTTGTTCTGTGACCATTAAATCTCTAAATGGATAGGTTATATTCTTATCCTATGTACATCCCATTCACAAAGTTTTGGTGACAGTAGAACACAAGTTCCTGTTTAGAAATCAAACACAGTATGATTTATGGAAAGAAAGGAGGACTGATCAATTTCATAACTCGATACACGTTATAGTTTACAAGTGTATGTACTAAAATCTGTGCTGTCAAAACAGTCAACTGATCTTTTTCACACAATGGAATTACCCAAACCCGATTCTGAACAGTACAGATAATGTTCAATCTCAAAAGACTGTCTCTTTATATAGGTATTAGGAGTGATAATGGGGTCACAGGTAATCAATAATTCTAATATTAACTCTTGGCCTCACTCCAATCCATTAGCCAAGGAAGAATTATCTTCACGACACAAAGGTTACTAAAAATCAGAACCAATCTCTTCAATATGAAGCAAAATATTTTCTTGCAAAAAAAACAAACAAAACAAAAATTAGCTCCAACATTCCAAGAAGATCAAGGGTGAATCTTCTACTCATTTCTTACATCTTAGCCTAGATTATGGGAACTACCTGTTACTACAAAGAAACAAAAACAAAGTAATCACTCACCTGAATTTCATTAAGGACATGTACAATAAAAAGTTCCCCAAAAGGCTTAAAATGTGAAGGAAAACAAGAGTCCCTTGAACAGACTGATGCTGTACTTTTGGAAAAGAACATCCAGGAATTCAAGACCATTTCTTCTTTTTAATTGCTGACTGTTGAAATCATCTCAGAAAATCTTAAGTGATATTGTAATGAAAACCCCATGTTAATATATTATAACCACACATTCTTAAGTAGCAACAAGATTTTCAACATGGCTACCACAGTGACCATATTGGATGTTTGAGCAGAACCATTTTCATTAAACATCATAAGAAGTCATTTTACAAAAACTCCACGTTAACATGATTTTTCATTCTGGATATTTTCAATATGGCCACTGTGTAGTTCATAGTGGACATCCAAAGAACCAATTTCATTTAGGTTAAATGGGACTTCACAACACATCAATATGACTTTCTGTTCTGGAGATGATGTGATGACAAAATTTTTAAGATGGCTGCCATGGCATTCATTTTCACAGTCCAATTGGCATCATTTTCATTTAGGACTAAGCAGGCATCATAAAAAGTCTTTTAATGAAACCTCCATGCTAATGTGACCATCCATTCTTCTGGAGATTTCAACTAGCAATTGTGATAGCCATACTGGATTTCCAAGTGGAACCCTCTTTATTTAGTTGCATAACTAGACATCACATGAAAGTCTTCTGTGAAAACCCCCCAGATATATGACTATCTTTGAACAAGAAGTGACAAGATTTTCTGGATAACCGCCAAGGAAGCCATACTGGATGTCCGATTGGCACTATTTTCTTTTAGGACCAACTAGACCACATAAGAAGTCATTTAGTGAAAAGACCCAATGACCATCCATTCAGACAGAGTGGTGACAAGATTTTCAAAACGGCTGCTGTGATGTCCATACTGGATGTCCAAGTGGCACCATATTCATTTAGGACCAACTTGGCCTTATGATGAATGTGTGTGTCAAGTTTTATGTCAATCCATCAAGTAGTCTAGGAGTAGCGACAACAAACTTGTGCTAATGGATTGACAGATTATGGACAACAGCCCATCCCAAGAGCTCTTGCAGTAGAGCTAAAATACTATGGAGCTCTGATGAGGCAGACAGAATCACAGATAGGAATATGGTAAAGTACACACTCTTGACAAGGCTGTGTAATCACAGATAGGAATAAGGTACAGCACACATTCTTGACAAGGTTGTATAATCAGAGATAGGAATAAGGTATAGCACACACTCTTGATAAGGCTGTGTAATCACAGATAGGAATAAGGTACAGTACACACTCTTGACAAGGCTGTGTAATCACAGATAGGAATAAGGTACAGTACACATTCTTGACAAGGCTGTGTAATCACAGATAGGAATAAGGTACAGCACACACTCTTGATAAGGCTGTGTGTGTAATCACAGATAGGAATAATGTACAGCACACACCCATGATAAGGCTGTGTAATCACAGATAGGAATAATGTACAGCACACACTCTTGATAAGGCTGTGTAATCACAGATAGGAATAAGCTACAGCACACACTCCTGATAAGGCTGTGTAATCACAGATAGGAATAAGCTACAGCACACAATCATGACAAGGCTGTGTAATGGTGGCATTACAAGTGATCT
>JAECUM010055901.1:0-13204 GCA_016617855.1 Megalonaias nervosa | reverse complement strand
TGACTGGAATATATAACATTAGGAACATTTTTAATTTTCTCTAAATTTCACAAACGTTCATTACGTGTTTTTCCGTTTTAATGCAACAGGACGTGAAACTGCACTATAGTTACTATACCTTTTAAAATAAAGCAAACATATTTTTACACAGTGCGTCTTGATTGCGGCCTAATACGATCAATTTTGTTACGCTTTTGCTGATATAACGGCACTTGTAACACATTCTTGGCTATATCATGTATAGGAAATGGGAGTTAAGGGTATTTTCTAAAACTACACCATAGCAGCCAACATCGACTGGCTAGGGCAAGTGTCGAACCCGCAAGCGATTATTAGTCTGACGCTCTACCATCTGAACTATGGCAGTTCCTTGACATTATGGAATCTTAGTATGTGCAATTTAACTACCAAGTCTTTAAAGTTTCAATGTTTTCTTTAATTGGATATAAAAAGCTTCTGATCCTGAATTTCCAATTACTAATTGATTTAATTGATTTTCATAGCACGAAATTTGATATTATTACATGATGTCGTAAATATATTGTAATAAAAAGGAATACGTCACAAAATGCGTTAGAATTGTATGATGTCCTGACTCATTATATAATAGATCCTACTAAGGCACGATCAAAACGTTAAGGACTTAGATATTCCGTTACCTGAGATCTGAAATTGCTGTTGACCATGGTATTTATATTGATAGGTGCACAGATTGAATGATCCTTGACAGAAAAAAAAAAAAAACGCTGTTAATACAGTAACTATACTTGTCGCTACTGGATTGTAATACAGAATACATTAATACAGAATATGATGCCGCTACTTATAATTGCGATCTATTTTGTAATAAATTCTATAATTTACAATCAAACTGCAATGATATTGACATTATATTTTTTCCATTAGATCACAATAGTTTTTAAATAGTAAGTGCGGAGAAAATAGTTAGAAAGGTTTTTATATGTAATGTGTAAGCTAACCCATGAAAATTACACATTCGCTTTTCCTGTACAATTCATTCTCTCGAGTTACTGAATTTTAGCTCTAAATTCAACATGGAGTGGCATCGTCCAAAATTACTGAATGCATTACCTCCCTTGATTAAGGCTGTTAACTGCTATGTGTGACGTCAATGCAGTTTAACACGATCCTCCGTTACTTTATAAGTGTAATAACGAAATGGTTATTTCAAATATTCATAGCCATTTTTTTGTGTGTCGCATATGGGAAACATTTGTTGTCAAGACAAAGAAAAAGTTATTTTACTGCCTAGAAAAGGTACAAAAGGTACAGTTCAACAAGAAAATTTGTGGCCAACCGGGGTATGCCTTGAACTATTTTCAATGGCTTCGCGAATACTGTACATTCTCGATTTTTAAGCAAGCATATTTTTGCAGGTGATCCAATATTTACAGAAACTATAAATCTCTGAAGAAAAAAAAGTTATAATAATAAATTTGAGCAAGAATTGCAAACTTACAATTTTATGTGTCTTCGAAATGCTCTTGTTAACAAAAAAATTGGGGGATGTGATGTGATTATGATTTTTAACGTAGCTTTAACAATTTTTCAGTCATATCGCTACGATGTCTGCAGTGTGGCAGTTTATAGTGATGTCTAGCACTGGGGCATCATGCCGCAGACATGTAGCATGATGTCCCACCCAGTCGCATTATCCTGACACCAGGCCGACCAGTCCTAACACTAACCTCTTAATGCTGAGCGCCAAGCGAGGCAGCTGTTAGTACCATTTTTGTAAGTCTTTGGTATGACTCGACCGGGGATCGAACCCACGACCTCCCGCATCCGAGGCGGACGCTCTAACCACTAGGCCACCGGAGCGGTTCAAAAAAATTGGAAAGGAAACGAAAGAATAATAATTGGAGATGGTTTCCCCCCTTGAACTATCTGTATATAAATAAATTTTTCTTTTGTAATTACGATTTGCAGCAACCTGACTGACCAGGCCCTTTTGAATTTTTGAGGGTTCATACCTATCGGAACCCAATTTTTTCTAAGCCACACCCACCTGTACTAATTTTTAATATATACTCAATGAGGAATATAGTTGGAATCTTGGATCACTCAAACACAGAAGTTCTTAATTATGAACAAAATACTGGACCTACCTCTTTAATAATGCTACTAGTAAAATACACTTTAAATGAATAAATGAAGCATCGCCTGCTTTCATATCGTGATGTGGAGACAAGACGGTACTTTGCGAAATGGCATACACAAGTTTTGAATTGGGTGATTTGTATACAATCATAAACATTGATGAAAATGAACGAAAATTCGATAAGAAGCTACAACAGGGACTGTTCTTTAACTCGGAAGCAGCAAATTAGTGACACTCTGTCATCCCTTACAATTTCTCCAGCCCAAGAAACCGTGTCGTCAGCTGCTATAACTAAGGAAGTCATCTCCGGCGATAGCGTGTTGTTGTCACGTTGGAATCCTATGGAGAATAAAAATGTCCGCCCCTCCATTCCAGTGGGTACCCAATTCAGTTCCAAATATATCATGTCATCGGGATTTATAACTGTGTGTTCCAATTCACAGGTGAAACTAATTAGACTTACATAAAACACATTTTAGCATGTAAAATCTTCTAGCTGATCAGAGTTGTGTTTTCACGAAAGCTGGCCAGGATTTCTCTGATTGTACATGTCATGAGATTCACTATTCTGTATTAGTGCGCCTTACTGAATGAAATTCAAATATGATTAAATAAAAGAATGTTATTAAACTATGAGTTTATTTAACTATTTATGCTGTTGAATTTAATTGTGGGGATTTGTTATGGTTGGGATAGGGTGCTCCCAATGTTTATTTAAACTATTATAGAAGTCCCACCCAGGTTCTGTTTTGTTGGAAGTTAAATTTAGTGAAAGACAGATGTAAAGCTCCGAGCCCCCAGTCAGCAATGCCGATGGTTAGATGGTTAAATATACACAAAAGGTTGAAATTCAATGAATAACAATTTAATAACAATTCAATAATCAAATGACTCATATTCGCAATTACACTCCTTCCGCTCGACCCTTTAATAAGCCTATTGCATCACTTGATTACAGTGTGAGATTGATTTCCACCTATCCTAGTATTTCCACTCATCTGTTGTATCCCTTCTCTCTTATTTCTCCCACTTCCTTCTCTCCTTCCTCCTCGACTTTCTTCCAAATTCCTTCTCCTCCTCCCCCTCCTCGACTTTCTCTAGACTCCTTCTCCTCCTCCTCCATTTTCTCTACCATGAATATTCTTCTGTCTACTTCGACTGTCTCGGCTACAACCTCAATTCCGTCTCCAACTCTTTAAGACTGGGGACCCAATGGAACCCGAAGTTCCGTGTCCCCTAAAATGCTTCCCGTGAAAACACAAGGACGGTACAGTCTTTTCGTTAGCACTCTCGTCTTACACTACACACAGCCTATCATCAGATAACAGCTATTAAATTGCATCGGTCACGCATTCGTTCACATCGAGATACCCATACGTTCTTGCATGGTAAAACAACGTGATAATACAGCACGGTATCAATTACTTCTTATACATGCATCAATAAATTCCGTCACATCAATACATATTCCTAATCCTGTTATACTAAACAATATCACAATTATTAGAAATATTTCCTTACCTTACAACTCATACAAAGTAAGCAAATATTCAAATATCCATACTCTGATATATTCATACGTCCATAGTAACTAATCTTACATACTTCAACCATTCCAAATTCACAATTCAAGCATTTGTAAATTCTAACATAACGCATTAATAAATTTACTAATTTACTATTAAGAAACCTAATAGCGAATAACAAAATCAATTCTGACCACAAGCTAACAGTCTACACAATTCCGCCTCGCATCTAATAATTCTCTACGTAGGCTCAACCCCATGTCTGAAATACTCATGTAAATGAAACACTACAAAGGTAATTCTACATACTAAACAATCCTAGTAATTAAGTATATATACTACAAATAATTACAATTATGATGCCGTAATATTCTGCAAAAAATCGAGCAAATAACTTACTGACCTTTTCGAAGCTGTGTCTTCTCTTAGAATCTACCTCTACGTTTTGCAGCCAAATTACGAGTGTTTGATCCGCAATCCTTCTAAGCGAATACTAAATTTTTGCTTACGAGTTCTTAAAGTTATCATTCGGCCTGCATTGTAATCGCACCCTCTATCTCAGTTCCAATTGGATATCGCTGTGAACCGATCCAATCAAACTTAGCGGACAATGTCCCTCTCGCTGTGTGTCAACGAGGGGACGGATGAGAACACGCCCCGCTCACCCCGCAGGCTTCCCTTTGATCTTTGGACTAAGCTTTAACACATAGGTGTGATAACTACAAGCCTTTATTTAGATGGTGAGATCTATCGCCTGTGCTGATCCAAGATTCCGGTCTCCGGCCGATCATGTAACCTTGCGTAAGAGATTAACACTAACCGGCGGCATTCTTTAGACATCAAATACATGGCCGCAGTAATATTCCCAAGACAGGTAGATTATAGCTTATACATGATTTTATAGCTGGGATTTAGCAAACGTGACATTAATTATAAGGATTCGATGTTTATTTTTTTATAAATTCAATGAAGTATGAACCTAAAAGCACTGCGCAAACTTTTGTATGATCCACTTCGTATAGCGTTAATTGGTTCCTACTTCGCTGAATTTTTAAAAAAATAAACACTCAACCCTTAAATAAATTAATATAAATGCACATTCCTTTTTATTTTAACTTTAAAATTTTTGTTTTAAAATAATGCAGTTATAACAATTTCATAGAATTGTATGAGAGATTACTGAAAGAATAGTGCCATCGAAAATCAGGAGTGTAATTTTATTTACCTCTTACCCTCTCAGTTCTTGCCATTTGTTCTTTGTTGAAAACTTTCAAACTAAACATGTGCTTAATCACCTTACATTCTCAATGTTTCTAACAAGAAATGGCAGAGAATAATGCTCTGTTCACGTCAAGATTGAACTGATAGATTTACTGAATAGTTTTTTTACAGGTTTAGTCTTGACTACGATTCCATCTAAACAACAGTCATATTTTTTAAACCAGTTAAACTGAGTAGAATTACTTAGTCCAGAATTGTAAATTACAATAAGATCACAGTTCATTTCGCAATCAATCTTAAATCGCATGTGTTGTGATCTCTAAATTAACGACATCGTCGTTCTTCAGTATCAGGGGAAGTAATGCATGCTTCCACTTTCGCAAAGGCAACATTTTAAACTTAAATTATTCACACATTATGCAATATAATTTTATAAGAACAACTGACTGTGATTGTCATAGTTTTTTTAATATGGGGGTTCTTTTTGAGATGAAATCGCACGAACATAATTTCCAAACATACCTATGCCATCCAACACCCTATACACACAATCCCTCAAGAAAGCCTTGTCTAGTGTCTATAATCCCACACTAACTAACAGAAGATATTGGTACTGTTTTAAAGAAGGGGGTGAAATCACATTGTTCAGCACAACGCCTGTACCATGCAAAGATTCCAAAGTTTAACATTCTGGTCAGAAATTTAGTACAAGAGACTTCTGTTACCATCAGAAATTTAGAAAGAGTAATTCAAAAGTATACTTCAGAGAAGACAATGGGCTGCTCCTCCTCTCGAGATAAAAGTCAAGATACTTGCTATATCTGTCACGAGAAAGAACATTGGGTCCCAGAATGCCCACAAGATCAAAGCAAAGGAATGATAGTAGAAATGTGAGACAAAGGTCAAGATACCTGCTATCATTGTGAGGAAAATGGACACTGGTCGTCAGAGTGCATGAAGAAAAAAATAAACAAAAGAAGCAAGAGGAGGAATACGAGAGGTTTTCAGAAGATTAAGAACCTGTCTCCGTCAAGAAATCCAGACCACGAGAAGAAAATGAAGACGAGAAATAGCCTATGGCAATGAAGAAATTCAAACAGAGAGACAGACAGTGAAAGAACAAAATGGACTTTTGTGATTTGTTGTGAAATTTTCATTGTGATTCACAAAGGGAATATGCAAAAGAAAACGTAGGCGTTTCTTTGTCTTGATTGTTTTATAATGTTACTTAAAAACACCCTCATTCATGCGCACGTACACATTCAATCATGATGGGTAACGGGATTTTGAATAGTGTGTATGCTGTATTAGATAGTGTAGTTGGTGTGATGGAGAGTATATATGTGCGATTTCATCTCCTTTTTCATGATACCCTTTTTGTCTAATAGTAGGTGTGGGGACACTTCATAAGGCATTTTGGTGTGTGTGTGTGTGTGTGTGTGTGTGTGTGTGTGTGTGTGTGTGTGTGATTTGGATTTTTAACTTCAAAAAGTTTTCAGTCATATCGCAACGATTTCTGCAGTATGCCAGTTTATAGTAATGTCTAGCACTGGGGCATATTGCCGCAGACATGTAGCATAATGGCCCGCCCAATCGCATTATCCTGACCCCAAGTCGACCAGTCCTAACGCTAACCATTTAATGTTAAGCGCCAAAACGAGGCAGCTGCTAGTACCATTTTTATAAATTTTTGTTATGACTCGGTCAGGTTTAGAACCAGCGACCTCCGAGGCGGACGTTCTAACCACGTAGACCACAGGCGCGGTCAAAGGCGTTTCTGGTTTCTGTGTATGGTATAGGCGGGGTGCTTAATAGCATGTTTTTGAGATTTCACCTCCTTCTTTAAGCAATACCTATATCTTCTGTGGGATTTTAGACCCTACACTACTTGTTTTTGGATTGTGTGATGGGGTGTTGGATGGTATAGGTATGTTTGGATAGTATGTTTATGCGATTTCATCTCCTTCTTTTACACAATACCGCTATCTTCTGACAGTTGTTTTGGGATTATAGGGAATATGCAAGACATTTTTGGATTGTGTATATGGGGTATTGGATTTTATAGATATGTTTGGATAATATGTTGGTTTTCCTTCATCACCTTCTTTTATACAACATCCCTATCTTCTGATAGTTTGCATGTGATTTTAGATACTAGACAAGGCGTTTTGGATGTTGGTGGGTAAAGGTATTTTTGGATAGTATGTTTGTGCAACTTCATTTTCTTTAACATCGTCTAATAGCGATGGGGGATTTTAGATACTGCACAAGGTGTTTTTGGATTTTGTGTATCTAATATTGGATGTTGTAGCCATGTTTGGACAGTATGTGTGTGTCATTTCATCTCCTTTACACAATACCCCTACCGTCTGGTAGTTTGTGTGGGATTATTTGTGAGAAAACTAAATTTGCAAATTTCGCACTTTTAAAATATTTTTTGACAATTTGCAAAATATTATATTAACTTTATATTTAAGGAAAAACTTCATTCTTCATCACTGCTTTATTCTGTATTAGTTTGAAAATTGTATTGTCAATCTTAGTCTCGACCATATTTTAAATTCCTTCCAGTCATTGGTCAGTTTCAGTTAAGGTCAGTATGGGTTTAAATGCTATATTTTAGTCTAGGTCAATTTTCTTAACAAACATTGTGAATAATTTTCAACCTCCTTTAAAGTCCGGTACAATTTTGGAATATTGTTGCAATTTGAATATTTATGTTCCTACTCTCCTCAGTCTCCACTGGAGTCCGGGGCATTTTTCTCATTTTAGAACTACTTTAAGTTTTGGTAAGTTAAAAAATTAAATGTATTTTTCAGCCGACATTGAATTCCAGTGTATTTTCGGAATTTTAGTGCTACTTTAGTCTCGGCTAATTTTTTGAACAATAATTTTGGAGAATTTTCAGTTTCCATTAATGTCCGGTACAGTTGCGGAATTTTAATGCAACTTTAAGCGATTTGAATAGTAATGTTCCGGCTTTACGCAGTCGCCGCTAGAGTGCGGGACATTTTCGTAATTTTTGTACTATTCTAGTTTACTCAGTCTCCCTTAAGGGACAGTTTTCATGCACAAATTTAAATTTGCATACACCTGCCTAAATAAAAATTAATAAAACATAAAATTCACGACTGAGGTCAAAAAGGTCCATATTTTTGGATAGGTATAATAAATCCAAACATAAGAATATCATTCTCCTGACCTGATAAGTCAGAGGGAATTCATAGAATAATAAGTTGATTCACTCCACCCACAAATTTATACATGCATTTTTCATGTCCGAATGCCATTTTTGAGAACACGTGGTACTCGCAGTGCAAATACAAGCCCTTTCCCTGGGTGATAATTTTGGAAAACATTGTGTACTTAATAGCTTGATGCAATTCAAAATAGTTGTCATCCAGGCATGGGCGCCCGCAGCATGGGTCAAGGGGGATCACGTGACACCCCCCAACTGCAAATATATATATATATATATATACCGACAAGTTTAATCATGCAAATGAAGCTGAAAATATGTCACAAGATTCTGTTCAAAACGCTTAATACATATTAGCTTTAGTTTCAGACTGCTTCTTATACTAACTCTCCCGACCGTGACTGACTACCCCCCACCCCCTGAAAAAATCCTGCGGGCATCCAGGCAGTTTTTGATATATTATACTTGCTTTGAACCAACTTCTCTATTGCTATTAAAGGCTAGCTCTGCTTGCTTGCCGACTATTGGTATTTCACTGGCTACCTAATGTGCAGTGACTACATGAGGTGAACATGCCTCACATCAGTTTCAAGAACATTACAAACCGGAAAGACCAAATTCACAAATAAATTCATATCTTTAATTATTACACAATAATAGCTCAAAGAGTCACACCATAGCCTTGAGTTAAGAAATTTGCCAGGGACCAATATACAAAATTGTCCCCTGCCACCTAAGTTCTGGGACAATTTCGTAATTTTAGCATTACTTTTATTCCCATCCATTATAGTGTTGTTTTGCCTTGATTATAGCTATTTATAGTATCATTGTAATGATGCTATAAATAGCTACGTTTTGTCTATATGTTGTGTGTACGTGAGCAGCAGGGAGGGTGAACCCTACAACTTTCCGAGGGTCCGTTAGCAAAAATAAAGGTTCCTACAAAGGGCGAAAATAAGGTCAATAACGCTAAACCGAATCCACTAACCGAACATATTTCAACAACAAAAATCGACGGGGTTAGTTCGTTTTTGTTACTCGTTCGTTGATATATTTTTTTTCCTTCAAATTTTAGGCGTGTTTTGTTTGCGTCTCACACTCATTTTTTTGTCAGCTCACCCTCCCTGCTGCTGTGGTTTTTATCCAAATATTGTATCAAGTCCGTTACGATATCTCGACCTCGGATCATGCAAGTTTATTGTTATAAAACCAAACGGAGTAGCTTGCAGGTGCAAAGAAATTTTTAAATTTACTCATGTCCATGTCCCCTGAACACCAAGTATAATAAATATTTTGCAGCGATTGATTATCAACTCCGTTAAATACAACTAAAATATTACAGTTATCTCTGATCACTTTTGGAATTTGTGTATAACGCTGTGTAACATAAATCACGTCTGCATTTTATGCCTACCTCTGGAAAATATCCTAGCTGGATTTGATTGTTTGTCCAGCATGACATCATCGTACACTACTAAATTATTAATACGTCCATCCAGGTCATCTACAGATGGCGCTTCATCAATATCAGTGATAAAATCAATAACGTCACTGTCTTCATTCAGCAACTTTGCATTTTCATTAAAATCTTTAAGTACTTCATAGCATCGCTGATCATCCACGGATGGTGCTACTAAATATAATTTATCCCACTTGAGCCATCTCATTATCAAATTAAGCAATAATTGTGTTTTGCCTGATCCAGATGGACCTATTATTATCATTCTGATAGCATTTGGTAGCGCTGGGTGATGCTTGACTGACTCTTGTTTTCGTGTCGCCGAAAAGTCAGTTATATACATATGATAAATAATATGAATTTATATTGTGTTCGATGCAAGGCAGCCACGTCCACCACTGGATTAACAACAATAATAATAAAAAATAAAAAACGCGCACTGACAGGTAAGTGTGAAAAGTGTGGTACAAAAAAATATAAATTTATTTCGTCTAGCAAAGCGACGGGAGCTGATATCGCCGCTTGGTTGGGAAAATTACCAGGGGTTCCGTGGGCGAAATATCCCGGGGAAAAACATTTACCAGGATATAATTATTGTGGTTCTGGAACCCGACTTGATATTCGACTTGATGAGCAAGATCAACCGCGACCTGGAGAGTATCCAATAAATAAGATTGATCAAGCGTGTCAGGTTCATGATGTTGCGTATAAAAGCAAGGATTTACAACAACGGCATCTCGCAGATGTGAAAGTGATTCATGCATTAAATTCTATACCTGATAAATCTCTCAGAGAAAAACTCGCTAGTTTTCTAGTGAAAACTGCTATGAAAGGTAAAATAATGCTAGGGGCTGGGTAATTAATTATATGAATATTATAATGGAGTCCATTTATTATAGCCCAAGAGGATATTGGAAGGGCAAAGCAGCGATTAGTAAACTTGCTACAGCAGCAAAAGTCTCACGTGCTGTTGCTGCAGCGTGGTTAGCACGACAGGCAATATGGCAAATCTATCTACGTCCACCTAAAAGAATTCAGTACGCATATTGTGATGTCAGTGTTCCCAATGAAGTTCATCAAGCAGATATTTTGTTTTTACCGCACGATACTATTAAAACACGTGGACGTCGATCACGCACATACAAATACGCGTTAACTGTCGTTGATGTTGCAAGTAGATATAAAGAAGCGGAGCCATTATCAACAAAAACATCTGAAGTTGCATCTGCGTTTGAACGAATTTATCAACGAGGATCTTTGCGATGGCCACAGTTGCTACAAGTTGATCCTGGCAAAGAATTTCTCGGTGCAGTATCATCGCTGATGAAAAAACATAAGGTCAAAATCAGACAAGGACACATTGCAATTCATCGTGATCAGGCAATAGTTGAACGATTTAATCGAACACTCGCTGAGCGGTTATTTGGATACCTGTATGCGAAGGAAATAATTCAGGCAGATACAAGATCTCGTGAATGGGTTGCAAGATTATCAAGTGTGATAGCTGCGTTAAATAATGAAATTACTCGTGCAACTTCTATGAAACCTACCGTTGCAATTACAAAGAAACATATACCCCGTAGCGATGGTTACGGACAACGACGTGACTTTTCAAAACAACCAGTGTTAGGTAATGTGACTGTCAGGTATTTATATGAACCTGGTGAACTTGAAGGGGGTAAAAAAAAGAGCAACTGATCCTATCTGGAGTGTGACCACACATAACATTTCTAGCGTGGTTAGATCTACGGGTAGACCTGCCATCTACAGACTAGATTCAAATGCTCCTCAGCGTGGATTTGTACGTGAACAATTACAAGTAATTCCTGAGGACACACAATTACCACCGCGTTCACTTTTGTAAATTGGAACCCCGACGTCGATTACATTCAAGACATGTCAATATGACATTATCACGTGTATGACCAAGATCATTATTAATTCTGTCTACGGTAAACTGTCTTGGATTATTACTCGAATACTCCCATAGCATATTACAGTTACAATTTGCACAATGATTATTCTGTCGTTGTTTTAGTGTTATAATTAATTCAGTATCAATATCAAAATCACGATTATTTTTTTTTTTTGTCACATTGCTTATATCCAAATAGTTATTTTTCTTATTACACCAACAACAACTTCGTTGTTGTCTCTAGTAGTTTGATTATTATTTTCTGTAGCATTTAAGCAGCAGAGGGGGTGAACAGACCATTTTTGTTGGAGACCTTATTTATAAAAAATAAACCTTCCTACGAAAAGGAAATCTTAATGTCAATAACGTTAAACCAAAACCTCTAACAATCACTTTGTCAGGCCGATTGGGTTGGCTTATTTTGTTACTTTATCTGACGCGCGTTTTTATTTTCAGGAATGTTTCGTTTACGCGCTGGTCACTCAATGCTGGTCGTTCACCCCCTCTGCTGCTATAATTAAATCATTATTGTTATATCAATAATGATAGGAGAATCTCACACAACTAGATTAGCTCGAGAGCGACTAGAGGCAATTACCCGTCCGTGATTTAGTTAAACAACATCTACAAGCTCGACAGGAGTCTCAGGTGGAATTTGCAGAAGGTGCAGAACAATTATTTAAACCGATTGTCGAACCAACAAAGAAAATTGTTACAGCAACTGAGACAACACAGAAAGCTCTTGAAGCATTACCTGTTGATATTGCTGCTCGTATTCAAGCAGCTCAACCTGAGGCTCAACCACAACCACAACCACAACCTAAACCACCAAGAACCAGAAATAAGATAATAGATAAATTTACGCCTGAAGGTATTGCTGCTATCAAGGACCCAAAGCAATTATTTGATATTGCCGCGTTTGGATATTATGAAAAACAAAAATATGTAAAACCAGGATATGTTAAATCTCTACGCTCTGCCAATTGGATTAGGGATGTATATCGCGTTGCTACTGTTATTCCAGAAATTAGATCTAATGAAGATATTGATAATTTTAACAGATAAGATGAGGCTGTATATAAGCATATCGAAAAAGCTAAACAAGGTAAACGACTATTACCATCACCACAACGATCACCACGACTACTACCACCACTACCCCAACAATTTGAATTACCATCACCACAACGATCACAACAACTACAACAAAAGCTACAACAACGAGAACAACAACGACAAGAAATAATGAAACAATTGAAATCTCCACGACTACCAGTCAAAATAACAGAGGAAGAATATCAAGATCCTGGAATCACTAGCGATTCTACCAGCGCAACTGGAAGTGGTTTAGGAAGTGGCCTTATTACTTGTCCCAATAACGTCCTTGCTGATGTTGATCGACTAGAAATTCTCATTGGAGGAAAACGAGCTGGCAATAATTCCCCAGAAATCATTAATGAAGCAGCTGATATTTGTCAACGATTACTTACAGGTGGTGTTATGGATATTAATGTGTATCGGTCCCTTATTAATGAAATTAGTGACGATGTCACTTATGATTATCATAGTGACTGAGTATGTAATTAGATGCAATTAGTGATAAAATCACTTAATAATAATATGATCATACATAATACTCATAGACCAACCATGGTCAGGGTAATAAATTCACGATTACCAGAATACAAAACGACCTACGGAGATGGACTAGGTGATGTTGTTCAAGGTCTATTTAGAAGGATAGCCCCAAAAGCAATACCGA
>JAECUM010055899.1:0-15305 GCA_016617855.1 Megalonaias nervosa | reverse complement strand
AGATTTAACCTGCCCATAATTTACACGAAAGCTTTGTAGACAAGCAGCACATACGTGTACTATTTCCATTATTTATTCGAAAATCAATCTCCCCCATCCATCATCACAGCTACAACATGTTGGTGTTGATAAAACTTTCTAAACTATCATACACTCACCAACTGCATTCATAAGTTTAAAATCTGTTTAAACTGATACAGATCAAGTTATTAATACTGACTCAAGAAGTTAAAGAGAGGATCGGGGGATAGGGATGTGGAATTTCACTGCCTGCCACTTTATAAATCACCACAGATTCTTATAAATTGTTCACTAATAAACATAATTTCTCTTTGATTGCCAGCAAATAATAAAATATCTATCTTAAAGAATGACCCACCTTTGGGAAAATGTGCAATACACCACAGAAATTGCTTAATGCAAATAATACAGAAAGTATCCCCAGAGAACAGAGAAACTGAATAGTGTCAGCTGTTATGAATATAGTGGAAGAACAAAATCTAGATGTTTTAAGGCAATTGCAGAATCTCAGCCAATTCAAGTTCACTAAAGGATGTGCCTTCATTATGGACCAAGAGAAAATAATCTTCAACATATTTGCAAACAGTTAGAAAGCAGTAAACTTATCATCATAAAGTTCTTTGGTTGCAGAATGTTGGAACTGATTTTTAATGCAGGTAGAAATTTAACATTTTGGATGGCAAATTTTGTACTTACTGTTATGCATATTTAATTTATTTTGTGTGTCTGACCATTGCTCATGAATGAGGGCATAGTTTTGGTGTATACCTGATCTTGTTGATCTCAACCTTTATATACATCCCCACTGGACCTATGTTGCAATAGCCTTTTATGAAAAAAAACCTCAATCATCTTAATGGAAAATTACCCCAAACTGTAAACAAAATTTGTTTCTAGATAAAAGCTCTTAGTAAACAAGAAATAGGTTGTTTACTAGGGTTTTAGTTCAAGATCCAGCCTTGGTTATTACTTTAGAATGTTCTAGAAACAAATTTTATTTACAGTTGGGGTAATTTTCCATTAAGATGATTGATTGTTTTCAGAAATGGTTATTGCTGCATAATACCATTGGGGATATATATAAAGGCTGAGATCAACAAGATTTTTCATTCCTATCATAATATCAGTCTTTTAGTTGTATTCAGTTATAATTTGAGAGGAATCACTTATTTAAATTATTCATTGGAATTACAAAGTGCTCATTGACTGTTTGAACTAAAACACTATTTGTGGATTACTATGAATTCATTCAAAGGCATTCCGAATTATATCATTGTGATACCTCAATATTGTTTGCACATTGTGCATATTCAAGATTGTTGGTACATCAGCACATTCAAGATTGTAATTCAGTCAAAACACCACTATAATTCATCACTCTTTATTTTGAACTTGTGATCCAATTTTTGGGATTATTTGGGATTTAGTTGACAGTGCTGTAAGTTTGTTTAAATTTAAGCTTTGTATTTGAGGGAAATAAATTATTTGCTGAATTTTACTAAACTTGTTGTTTTCTGTTACTTAGTTTCAGACCATAGAGTTGTATCTCTTGCTGATCGTCATTTTTGATCCTATGATAGTATTGGATGTGAATATAAGAGGACTACATTAAATAACCAGAGTTTTTTCTATTCTTCAGGTATTCTGAGGCAAGGGGTTTGCAGAGGAAGATAATTATCCATGCAGGTCCCACCAACAGTGGAAAAACCCATCATGCACTGGAATGCTTCATGATGGCCAAGACAGGGGTCTACTGTGGGCCACTCCGATTGTTGGCTAATGAAGTATTCAAGAAAACCAATGATTCTGTATGTTAGCTTCAGAAGATTGTGATTTTAGAAAATAGCAACCTTTTCAGATTCATTAGGTAACTTAGAGAACCTTATCTCAGTGACACCTCTCATGACTGAAAACCCTTGACCAAATTGAATGTTTGTTTTTGAGGGTTTTGTTTAGTTTACTGGGTTACTTTTATTGAAGAAAGGGAAATGTTGGGATCTGAAACTTCGAATTGCAAGCATATTTTGGTTTACTGAGGTTTTGGTTTTGAGAGGTTTCATCAGGTCATCATCATCATCAGTCCCATAGTCTGGGGGGGAAAGAATCAGCAAGCCAATTCTGTACCTGGGAAAAAACCAGCTAGCTGATTCTTTCCCTGTGGAAACTTTCAGCAGAGGGGAAAGAACTGGTATTGGGACTTCAACTTTGTCATATTTGGTTTCTTGCTGATTACCGTTAAGTAATGTTATAATTCAAGTGTAAAATTCAAGAACACTCCAAAAGATAATAGGTACAACAACATATTTAACTTCTCATTGTCAGTTGCAGCATTTAAGAATGAGAACACTCAGATATATGATTCATCATCATCAGTCACGTAGTCTGGTAGACCGTTGGGGCACCACACGAGACCGAACAATCAGCTTCCCCCATTCCTCTCGATTTTCCGTCTTTCTCATTGAGTCGCTCAATGTCAAGCCTGTCCACTCTCGAATGTTGTCTTCCCACCTCTTTCTCTGCCTGGCTTTCTTTCTTCTTCCTTGTACAGTGCCTTGCAGGATTGTCTTGGCAAGTCCTGATGATCATGAGACATGCCCATACCACTGCAGTTTACGTTTTTTCACTGTGCTCAGGAAGTCTTCGTGAGGCCCAATGGCTTGTCTGATCCTTTGCCGTATTTCTTCTTTGGTGACACGATCTTTGTATGAGACGCCGAGGATCTTTCAGATGCATCTCATCTCTGTGGCTTGTATCCTTTTCTCTGAGTCAGCTGTTATGGTCCATGATTCACAGGCGTAGAGAAATATGGAGATAACCAGTGAGTGCATCAGTCTGACCTTTGAACTGAGTGCGATGTTCTTGTCGTTCCAGATGGGCTTCAGTTTTGTCAGTGCTGCTGTTGTCTGTGTAATCATGGAGAGTACTTCAGGCTTTGATCCTTCAGCTGTTACAATTCCCCCCAAATACTTGAAGCTGTGGACTGTTTCTATCTTCGTACCTTGGACCCTGATGTCAGTACTGATGCCCTTGGTGTTGTTGGTCATCAGTTTGGTCTTCTCTGCACTGATTTCCATGCCGTAGGCTGCGGAGGTTTTGCCGAGGCTTTCTACTAAGCTAGCTATTTCTTGTTCATTTCCTGCTAGTCCATCAATGTCGTCGGCAAAATGTAAGTTGGTGACTGTTCTGCCTCCGATGCTGACTGTCCCTTCATGCTTTTCAAGCACGTCAGCCATGATTCTCTCCAGAAAGATGTTGAATAGTGTGGGAAAGAGCAGACAGCCTTGTCTGACTCCGACCGTCGTTCTGAACCAGTCCTTTATGCTGCCGTTGAAGTATACTGCACTGGTGGCCTTGTCATACAGGTGCTCTATTACTGTGATGAGGTTGGCATTGATGTTGTACAGTCACATGGTCGCCCACAAGGCTGCATGCCATACCCTGTCAAATGCCTTCTTGAAATCCACGAAGATGTGGTACAGATCTTGCTGGTGTTGGAGGTACTTCTCACACAATATCCTGAGGTTGAAGATCTGCTCTGTTGTGCTGCGCCCTGCTCTGAAACCTGCCTACTCCTCAGCAATGATCTTTTCAGCCTGTGGCTTTAGTATGTTTAGCAGTATCCTCAACATGACTTTGCTTGGATGGCTTATAAAACTTATTGTATGGTGGTTTTGACACTGTTGTAAATTGTCTTTCTTGAGGGAGGGTGATGATCAGTGATAGTGTCCACGGTGATGGCCATTCTCCTGTTAGCCAGATCTTGTTGCACATGTTTGTGAGGGCGCTAATCATTGCTTCTCCCCTTGCTTGGACCAGTTCTGCTGGGATGTTGTCCACTCCTGCCGACTTCCTCTTTTTCAACGATCTCACTGCTGCTTCTACTTTGTCCCATAGGATAGGGTGGTTGTCATTGTTAGTTGCTGGAGGGACGTTCAGTACCTCTGGATCTATTATGGGTTGGTGGTTGTAAAGTTCTGCGCAGTACTCTGTCCATCTTTTCAGAATGTCTTTTTCTTCTGTAAGGCAGTTTTCAGCTTTGTCCTGTAAGGAGGTAACTCGCCGTTGTTTTGTGCTTGTTAGATCTTTGACCAGCTGGTACGCTTTCTTGCTGTTGTTCCTTTTCAAGTTTCCCTCAATGTCTTTGGACTGTTCTTCTATCCAGTTCTCTTTTGCTTTTTTCATGCTTTTCTTGACTTGAAAGGTCACCTGGCCATAAAAGTCAAGTGAACTTATGTTATGTCCCTGCATCCATTGTTTGTCCATCAACAATTGCTTTTTACCACTCAGGAGGCCATGTTTCTAATCTGATTTTCATCCAAAATAGTGAGCAAGATCAGTGCATGTTAATGAGATGAGCTTACTTCTGGTTAGCTGAGTTTGTTGCAACATTTTCAGGTCTGATTTTAACCAAACATGGAGTATGGGCTTATATTTGACTTGTTCAGTAACGAGTTGCATGAATTAGAAACATGGGCATGCTAATAAGGTGGTCTTGCATTGGATTGGCAAAACTTGTTATCACTCTGGAGACCGTATTTCTGGTCCAGTTCTGATCAGACTTGGAGTATGGGCTTATAACATCAATATCTCACATGAGTTCATTGAAGAACAAAGTCCAAGCATGTTAATGGAGTGATCTTGCATCAGGGTGACTGTGATTGTTACTATATAGGCCATATTTCTGATTCAGTTTTTATCAAACTTGGATCATGGGCTTTTATCATGTGATGAGTTTGATAGTGGGTGAGATCCACATGTATAAATGAAGTGATCCTGCATTTGTTTCACTAAGCTTGTCGACACTGTAGAAACTCTATTTATGATCCAATTTTGACAAGTTGTTAAATAGTCAAAAATACATTCGTTTCCTTGTGTTTCCTTCATTTGGAATTCCTTTGGCAAAGCTAGACCTTGAATGAGTGTGATTTCTGGCATTCCATGATGTCATTCGCATTTTTATGCCCATGATTACTCAGGCTCCTGAGTGCTTTCTGCAGCATAACTTTAAATATTTTGTTTTATTTTAACCATTCTTGGTTTGTGATTTTGCATCACTCAGATCAGTTAAGTTTCCAGCATTAAAATGCATTTAAAGGACTTTTGTCCCAGAGTGTATTTTGTGGATTTAAATGGCACTTTTGACACATTGTTGGCTGTCTAATGGCATGGAAATGGGAGCTAAGTGCTGTTGCCAATGATACACCAAGCCAGCCAACCCTGGCTGGCCTGCATGGGTTTTGAATCCATGAAGCTTGGATTACATGTCTGACACTCTGTGATCGGAGTTACCATGGCTTTATTTATGTTGAGTCTTTGAAAGAGTTAAATTTCAAATGTACCTCCTCATCATTGATATGAATTATCCCCCCTGATTCCCTGTTTTCCTGACTTTGGTTTCTATAGCGTTACTTTGCCAAAAATCTTTGGATTTAAACCAGATATGGCTTGTAGCTTTATGTTGATGATATCTTGACCTTTTAAGTTCCAGCCGTCCAAGTTGTCATTTAAAAGATTTATAGCCCCATTTTGCATGTCCTCCTGACTTTTGCAGTATAGGTTTGCTGGATTTCACACAAATTTTGTGCGCAGCTCTATATTGATGTCACATGGAATTAGATGGATTCCAGCATTCCATACAATTATTTGGAGGAGTTATGGCCCCTGAATATGCATTCTCCTAAATCTGTTTTCCAAAACAGCTTCCTGTTTAAAGCCATGCCAATCAAGTTGTAGTTATTGGGGTCCTTTGGAATGCACCTGTTGCTTATAGCTCTACTTAGGTTTATTTTTGAACAGTTCATTAGGGATGAGAATGATCTTGGAAACATTTTGGGTAAATAGCATTATCTAAATTAATATTTAGCAAAATTTCCTTTGCATTTAGGCAACTCCATGTGACCTGGTAACAGGCGAGGAAAGGAGGTATGCCAACCCAGACAAGAGTCCTGCTAACCATGTGGCATGCACTGTAGAAATGTGCAGCGTTACAACTCCATGTAAGTAAATATCTGTTCCCAGCTCGGCAAAAATTCTGTAAACATACACTACGCTTATTGTTTTATATTCCTGCTCATGATATTTTGTACCCTGTTGGGATTTTCATCAGATACGTGGAATATAAAGGCAATTAAATAGTCAACAAGAAAAAATGCATTGAAAAATGAGGATCAGAAATTAAGTAATCTGATTAAAATTGAAACCCACTGACAATAAGTAGTAACTCTGATACGCACCAAGTAAGGTCCACATTTTGCTAACTATTGGAATTCTCAGTCCACTTATATGTAGTAACCTATCAGGTAAAGCAGGTTAGGAAGTGCTGCCATTAAAAACTGTGTTCCAAATGAAGTTTTTCACTTCATAAACATGAAAACTGTAATTTGATTGGTAAATCTAAGGGTCAGATCTCCAGTATGTTAGAGGTCTTGATTTTAATTAGATTGGGAATTCCATGAATTGACAAGTGCCTTCAGTTTTTACTCTTGAGTATATACAAGATTTTTTGTGAGAGGTATGGAAGATAAACAATTTTTAATCAGAAGGGCCTGTTGAATGTTAGATAGATATTTCACTGATGCTCTGAGACCACCAAGAAAGGTTTTGTACGACTGGTTTGTAAATTGGTTCATGTGGAAATATTTAAGATGCCTTATAAATCCAAGATTAGTTCCTCACATGTTCATTGGTAGGAATTTGATTACAGGGTCACCTTTTGGACTTTAATCTTTAACTACCATGCACGGAATACCATTATTATTATTATTATTATTAATGTTTCAGGCAATTAACATAATTTCCTATTCAAAGAGCTGTAATTCATAAATTGAGGTAGAAATGGATTTCATTAATGGATTTCTTCAAGCTTACCCGTTGTCTATTTTTTCATGTATAATTTTACCTATATTTGGTAAGGAGGCAGCTAGCTTAGCTGCAGGAATATTGCACCTGGAGTTGGCTGTCTTAGAAGCAATTGAGCTAGGCCAAAAATAGAAAATGCCCACCTAGTGTTTGAAATGTCACCTTTATCAAAGACCTATGATGCCTTGAGTTGAAAGACTGCTACCATGATGTTGTTTACTATCAAATATGCATGAGTTTTTGTTCTCAGTTCTGTGTTCTTACTGAATTTAGCATAGCATTCTTGAACATTGGCATAGTATTCCTTGAAAATTTTGAACCAGCAGAATATCCTATGAGACAGTGACTGTGGCATTAGTACTGTGTCTATTCTTTGATTAAAAAGAGTAACCTGATGATTAAATGCCTGTCAGCATTCTCTTATCCAACACTTTAACTGAGGTTTTCTTTTTTACAATTTTTTTACTGATAATTATTACAACCCACCTTTACCACAGAAATGTAGTGATTGAAAAAGCCCAGTTGGGGTGATGAGTGATGATTCTGCATACATGGGCATTGCATTTTTTTTTCTCAATAAAATGCCACTTATAAATGAAAAGAATCAGAAAAACAATTGGGATCATTGAAAGGACTAGCTCTCAGCTGTGTTCTGTTTGACTTGTGATTTTGAGTATAAATATGTAATGTGTGTGAATTCATTGTGCCATAAATTCATAACATTGGTCACAATATTCTTGCTTCAGATAATTTAAATGCCCTAAAAATTAAAGCATTGCTCTGTAGAGAGCCACCATTCTATCCCACCTCTTTTCCAAGGCTAACCCTTGAGGCAAGGACCATTGTTTACTAATCAACCTTTTTATCTTGAATTAATGCTGCCTTGTATATGTTAGTATCTTTATTATTATTATATATAGATGGGTGTATGCTAATCTGAACAGTAGAATATGTCAAGTGCTACTCTTGTAAGTTTCATAAAAGACCAGTGACACTCTGTACTCACTGGCAAAAGTGTCAGTCTTCAAATATATAGTAAAAACATCTTGTCATGAGTACAGATGAAAGACCTAATCTGCCTAACTTCAGAAAGTGTACTGGCACTTTAGAAATGGTATTGGTAATCATTCTGATCTTTCTTTGGTAAAAATTAAGATATAATTTCTCATTTGTATGCATTCCCCAATCATATTAAAATTAGGATATTAGCCTGCTTCCTCCTGAATCCAGCCTCTCAGAAAGATGAAAGTTTGTCTTTTCTGTTGTTATCTCATAGTCAAAGGGCAGTAACTCTTGCCCATTCCCCACCCACCCCCATCACTGTTGGAGTGTTGCCATCTTTTAAGTTTCTCTTTCATATACAACATAGTATGGAATAAGCCTCCTGTTAAATCCAAGTCATTTTGTATGAAGTTGAAGCCAAACATTTAAAATTTTGAATTTATTTGAATTCATTCATCAACAGTTGGTGTAGATTATTTTTTTAATTTGGTGGATATTTTGTGAAATTGATCACTTTCTCAGATACAACATACTATTGTGGATGCATATTGACTTTCAAGTGTTCATGCATGCTGTCTATAGTTTGCACACTCTGTTTATGATATGTTATTTAGTGAATTATTAACATTCTGAGATGTTAATTTATCTATTGTTTCTGTTATTTTATCGTTTTGGAAACATCTTCTAAATGTAGTAAATGGAAGAAATTCAGTGCAAGGGAATTCATGCATGAGTTCTGCCTGGTGCAGTTTGTGGTCTGAGGACACCTGGTCTGCAGTACTGCAAAAATTAGCAAAAGGCAAAAGAAAAGAGGGGAAAATCATGCTCAACCAGTATTGATGTACTAAGTATTCATCGGAATACAGAATCAGTTTTGAGCCTTATGGGGGATCACAACTGCCCCCTCCCAATCAGAAGGACAGCTCCTTACACCGATATGACGTTAACAGATTTTGGGGAGACGAATGCAGAGATGTTGCAGTTGTAGCTGGATATGCCAGCCTTTTGGAAACATATGCGTAAGTCCGAACTTGGCTTTTGGGTGTATGGGTACTTTTGGGATCAGGATGGGAATGTTAGTGAAAGATCCTAAGTTAAGCTAACTGTTACACTTGCAGATCAGAATGGTGACAATAGTAGAAAATCCATCCATCTAGCCGTGCTTCTGGCATGACAGATACTAGAACTAACCAGACCAGCTTCTGCACATCTGACAACCAGGCTGACCATTCTCCCAGCTAACCAGCTTTCTACCCAGGTGCAACAAAAATCGCCTGGCAGAGCTAACTTTCCTAATTTTACTGCTTACCCACAGAGTATTAGCAGTGGATTATTTAGGGACAATGGCATTTCATCTTCCTCACCTCTGGGCTGGTTTATCCCAAACTGGAAACAAAGACCAAGAATATTTACACAGTGAGTGTGAAGATACTTTTAAGCAACAGCCATAATTTGTTCCAGCAATAGAAAGGATGGAGTTATAATGCTGCTGTTGAGGAGATTACCTGGGATTTACCAGCTTTGACTTAACACTCGAACCACCTGTAGACAGCCTACCAGTGATAGCCAGACTCCTGCAGTTCCGGTCATATTTGATCAAACTATTTTCACAAAACAGATGAGTGACCCAAGTCATTTCAGAGGGGCATTAGGTTTGATTTATCCAACCCCCTTCTCTTCTTCCTCTCCCCTTTTAATGGATGTGCGATCAGATTTTGAGATGGGCAATATTATTCAGCAATAGATACAGTCACTTATAGACAATTGGAGGTGGCAGTTGTACAAAAACAACAATCTCAGTGATTTTGTTCACAGTTGTTACTTATCAGAAAGGTCAGCAATAAGTTGAGGCTGATATAGGCCTGAGTCGCCTCAACAAATTCATTCTTTCATCCAGGTTGGAGATAGAGACAGCAAGGTCTATCTGACTCTCCATCTGAAGGGATGAATAGGAAGTCAGTCTCACTCTCACATATACCTACTTTCTTGTCCCTATTCACCCAGCAGTGCAAAGTTTCTTCGGATTGCTTACTGTGACAAAGTTTACCAATTTTGAGTCCTTCCCTTTGATCTAAATATCAGCCCCTGGATTGCTTCATCGCCATGATCCAGTTGACATCCTCTACAGCAATGGCAGAGTATCTGGATGATCTTCTCCAAAACATATCAGAAGTGCTATTCTCCTCAAGGCATGGAAACGATCTTCTATCCCTTTTGAATCATCTCAGTTTTCATGTGAACTGGTAAAAATCAGACCTTCACCCCATCCCAGTGTTTTGTCCACCAGGATAAGGAGTTTATAATCAATCTCAATTTTATAATCTCCATTATGTCTGTATCATATAGATTGTCAAACTCGTAGAATCTGTTTCCATCTGCCTTTATATGCGTCCATTACAAATTACTTTGCTGGCTCAATGGTGCCCCTTTTCCATTCTACTCAACCAGGTCAGTATTACAAATGAGGTACAATCTTTCTTGTGTCAATGGCACAACCATGGATGGCTCATGGCAAGAACTCCAGTGGAGAAACCCCAAACAGAAATGACAGTATATACAGACAGCTGTACCTGTTGTTGGGGATCCCACTTGTTGCCAGGCTTCAGTATGGTCGGTGGCAAATGGGGACCAGGGTAATGGGCACTTCACATCAGTGTTATGGAAATTAAAGCTGTCATAAAAAACCTTTCATCTCTGGAAGGTCACTATCTGCTGGAAGTCAGTCCTGATTATGTTGGACAACTCCATATTGGTGACTTAACTCCTCAAAATGGGAGGCACCAAATTGCCCAGCCAATGCAATGCTGGTCTGGCAGTTTCTTTGTTGGTGTTACCAACTTAGATTGACATGCAAATCAGGCACATTCCCAGCAGACTCATTGTTCTGTCCAGACAGGGTCTGGTTATTCATATGAAAATGGCCCCTTCATTCATAATTTTTTCATCAGATTTGTGCACTGTACAGGCATCCAGTTTTTGACCTGTTTGCAAAAAGGTGGAACCACAAGTCACCCACCAATGTCTAACCAGTCCCAGACCCACCAATGTCTAACCAGTCCCAGACCCAGAAGCTTGAGCCATGAATGTGTTGTCAATCAGTTGTGAGGGGTTATAAGCCTTTGCTTATCCGCCCCCCACCAGTGGTCTTACTACTGATATTAATACAGAAAATACAGGATCTTAATTGCAAGATAATTCTGCCATCCCCTCTCAGATGGGACAAGTCCTGGGTCATCAATCTACTCAAGCTTGCATAAAGATTATGGCCAAACCAAATCTTCTCAAACAACAAGGGCGGTTTTGTGAGAGAAAGAATTCAGACCTACAGTTAAGAAAATTTTTTTAATAAGAAGAACCATCCACTCTAAAGGCTTATGAGGGAAAGTGGCATGCTTTCAGGTACTGTTCTAGAGTTAATGCCATCATCCCTTTGAGGGCCTCAGTCCCTCAGTTTGCTGAGTGTTTTCTATGGCTCTACAAGGAGAAAAAGTTAGCACCATTTACCATCATAGGCTACTGCTCCATGATATCTGACACATTCTGGCACCATAGCAGAGGAGTTATCTGTAATGATAAAGATCTAACAGACCTACTAACCAATTTTGATTTGAACAATCCAAAATCTCTCACCCATTTCCAAAATGGAATCTGTCCTGGGTCCTAACATGCCTCAACTCAGAGAATTCAAGCCATTAGCCCAGACCTTGCTGAAGCTGTTATCATTACAAAACCTGTTTCCTGATAGCTTTTGTTTCAGCTTACAGGGTGAGCGAGTCACATGCCTTTTCAGTCAACCCAAACTATTTTCAGTTAGATTGGATGGTTCCTTGATCCTCATGACACAACCAGGTTTCCTGGTCAAGAACCAGTTACCATCAGTGGGCAGTCAGTCATCATATGCTCTGTCTCATTTAGAGATCATTCGAGAACAGCACCCATGCAAGGTCCAGTCTGCACTCTCAAACACAACTTGAAATGCACAGAGACAAGTCATGGCAACTGCAAATGACTCTCTCTCCTCGTGAAAGTAGGGAAGCAGAATATCACCTCACAAGCCCAGTCTTCATGGCTTAAGTGGGTTATACACTCAGCATACTCTGATGTCTCAAAAGATCACAAATGCCTTATGAGGATTTAGCTCATGAAATTTGAGTGATCTCTGCAAGCACAACGTTTCAATCCAAGACATCAAAGCTATTGGCTGGCATGCAGAGACAAGTTTCGCAAATTTTTAGCTTGAAGATTTAGCTTTGCAGAGACAAAATCTGAATCTGGTAGACCTATGGCAGCGGCCCTAATGACCAATGGATATAATTAAGCTATCACAGCCTCTTAGCTTTGCTGGATTCACCAGTGAATTTTCATGGTAAGAAGATTTCAATAATCATCTTCTTAACCTGATAGAGCAGTCGTTGATCTTGTGCTCATAGGCTGTGTTGCTTTAACCAGAAGAATGGGTTAATTGTTCACATAGGAAATCCAGTCTTTCTTTCCTAGAAGGATACCCAAGGTGTAGGTAGAATGCTCAGCATTCCCTCCTCCTATTACTTGTATTCTCCTAATGTTAATTTTATTTTGGAATGTAATCAAAGGAGAAAGTAAATTTTATAGTAAATTTTGTTTCTCTGAAAATGCTTACTCAATCACATTACGTGAAGATTCTCCTAACCACCCTGCTATGCAAGCATCCTAATTGGTAGTTCATTCAGCTTTAAAACTGATGATGTGACACCTGGCAGTGGCAAGGGGATGTAATGGGCAAGAGTTATTGCCTTTTGTCATATGATGTAGAGAGAAATGAAAATATTTTTGTCTTTTAGTAGGTCTAGATTCAGGTGTTAGCAAGCTTTTATCCTGATGTTAATATAATCAGGTAAGTATTTTCAGAGAAAAAATTTAATATCACTTACAGAGTAACAAGACTGCATGTTAGATCTTAAGGTAACTGATTTTGCAGCATTCATCATCCAAAGGATTTTAACTGAATTGAGTATGTATGGATATAAATACTGTGAATACTTAAAATTTGAAACATATATCATTGGAACTGAAGAAGTATAGATTTTGTTTTTTGCAGAAAAGTGATTTTTACACATTTTTTCATATTTTAAAGATGTTCATGTACAAAACAGTTGCATACGTTACAGTATATTTTCATCATACAACAATTGGTGAAAACAAGGTGACTCACTTATCTTTCATGAGTCACTGATTTGTTTTACCTTTGCATTTCTAGGTTAGGGTTTCCATTGAGATCATTTTTTCAGACTCTATTGATAAAGTCACATAAGATGGACTCAAGATGTGTCATTCTGTGGTTCAAAGGAAGCACAAAGACGGCAAAAATTGGTATCCCATGAATAAATAGGAATTGACAGTATTCATGGTTTTCAATCTGGCCATTCTGTCATTCATAGTTTTCTTGTCTTTTTTCAGATGCATAGTAAAATCTATGAAATGTATATAACTCATTCAATAATTTGGATATTTTGCTGACCAAGGCTTGCACAAGATACAGGTTATGCAGCTTTCGTAAATTTCATTTATAAAGTGAGCTTCACTTTTAGATCATCTATATAAATCTTCTTCTCAACAAGATCTGTGTTATTTTAGTCAATTTACAAAAAGCATTTGTTCCTTTAGATGATGTGGCAGTTCTGGATGAGATTCAGATGATTAAGGACCCCCAACGGGGCTGGGCTTGGACACGGGTCCTCTTAGGGATCTGCGCCAAGGAGGTCCACTTGTGTGGAGAGGGATCAGCCATAGATCTCATCAAGCAGCTCATGTTGGACACAGGAGATGAGGTGGAGGTAAATGCAGCAAGTAAAGTTTATGTTATTAAAACTGCTTTGTTAAATTTTGGAGAGTTCTGATTTTGAAAAGAATCCTTGCTTTAATGTTTAAGATGTTTTAAATATTAGACATGACAGATTTGGGATTAATTTATGTATTATACAGGTTTTCAGATAGTCATGGTTTTAGAATTTCTCAGTATATTATTGACTAATTAATAATAAAACCAAAGTGTAGACTAACCCATTTCAGATTTTTGAACTGCAGTGATTCAGAATTATATATGCCTTTCAATTAATATGAGGGAAAACTTTTGTCAATTAGAACGAAGTTATTTTATATTCACTGACAATTATGCAGTTATATTGAGGTTATCATTTACTTTCATATCAACTGCAGACATCATGTAGTCTCTCACAGTCCTTTCCCAATCACAGATTATAGTATCATTGCAGTGGAAACACAACCTTGATTATACTTTTTTCACAGGTTAGACGATACAAGAGGCTTACAAAGTTGAAGTACTTGAACAAGGCTGTTGGTGAGTTTAAATACTCCTGCTGTTAGGTAGGTCGTGTCTTAAACATAGCTGCCAACCCTCACGATTTTGGTATGAATTTCACGACTTTCTACAGTGATTCACAGATTCACGCCACATGCAAAAGAATCATGAATTCCCCAAATTCTCAGTTATTTTAAATTTTTCTATTAAGTGCTAGTCGTGATATAGGCCTTTGCTGAAACGGTCCAGTACTGCTAGTCGCAATATTAGTAGAACTATAGCCAATTGGTACAGTTGGCCCAGTAGCAGGCATTTTAGCGTATTTTAATCTATATGTGTAAGAGTAGTTTTACAAATGCTTTTGAAAGAAACGGGGGCCTAACCGGAATTTTTCTCCACGCATGCACCGCCAACACTGATTTGAATTACCATTCTGCATCACATCTTGAAAACATCTGCACCACCAAGGAAAAAGAAATGTATCGCACAAAACGGGAAGTTTAGTTTGGAATATACCAAACGTTTGCCGTGCATTAAGCCATCAAATACCAATATACATCATGCTTTTTGCACACAGTGTGCCACAAATTTTAGCATTGGGCATGGTGGCAGAGATGATGTGAGGAAGCACATTGGCAGCAAAAAGCACATAGAGGTTGGGAAACTACATGAAGACAGTTTTTTCGAGTGTTGGAATTTTTGAGATTGAAAGATTAGCATATATCATAATTTAACTGAGTTCACAGTTTTCCGCACATTCGTCGACACCACTAATCGTTCACCATTCGACGTTTCATCTTCTAGATTAATACCATTTTGTAATTAAGCTACACTGCAGTTAAAATGTTTTCACCTCCAAGGAAAAAGATTTGTATTCCACAAAAAGGGAAGTATAGATTGGAGTACACCAAAATTTGGCCTAGCATTCAGCCATCAAACATCGATGTGCATTATGCTTTTCGCACAGTTGGGAATGTGCACAAGGGCTGATATTGTTGCTTACAATTTACCTGTCATACATGTACCATGTAGTAATATTATTATATAGTACAGTGTGACCCCATTATAACACAGTAGTTGGGAGCCATAGAACCCAACCGTGTTATAGACTGAACCATGTTATAAG
>JAECUM010055897.1:0-14458 GCA_016617855.1 Megalonaias nervosa | reverse complement strand
ATCTAAAGCGTTGCGGCACACAGATCCAATTTTAGTTAAAGATGAAATATGTTTTAAGTTTTGACATTTCTACCAGTTTTAAAGTTTTCTGCAATGTCAACTAATTTAAAAATCACACAATTTGCAACCATTAAATTCACTCTTAAAACAGCCAAATGTGCACATATTTAGATGTTTGGATCTCAGTTTAAAGTCCCATATTTTTTATTCTTTTCTACGCTGTAATCAAAGTGCATATTCCAAACGCCTGGGGGAAATTTGTGTTGCAAATCAATCAAGTTATATCTAGCACACTTTGATGTGGACGCTAAATATATAGTGAAATCAATTATGAACCGAATTATTTCTTGTAATTTGTTGCGAATAATTATTATTCTTAATGCATCTACTGCATGTTGCATCCGCACTAGTCGGTTTCTATTTGATATGAAAAAGAACAAACTGGATCCTGGATTTTGATTTCATTTTTTATAGATATTTAAGGATATCAATATCAGCCATCGACCAGGAGTTAAGGAAGGTCTTGGCAAAGGTACAAAATCAGGTACGATGCTACCTTACAACTAGCAGTACCAAGTTATTTCACACCAACACTGACCTGAAATTTGAAACAATTACCAACGTTTATGTTCGATGACAAAGTAAGAGAAATGAGAGAAATAATATACATTTGCGGATAAATTATTTGTAATGTCCAATAGTTCGCTAAAGGTCTATAATTTAGGGGGCAATTTCATTAATTATAAGAAAATACTTAATGTGTTTTTTCAAATCTAATCAGCGATAATTATAACGATCGGGAGAACGGTGGAAAAGGCTTTCATTGGAAAATAATAACTAATGCATCGGATTCGGTCAGACAAAAAAGCATTATTATTTACTTTTACTTTCATCCATATATAAAAGATATGTGAAAATTTCATATATTTTATACAGCAAAAATAAAATCTGGAGAGCAATAAAATACACGTGGTGAAAATGTAAGATACAAAAATCTCAAACGAAAAGTACAATTCTGAATTAGTCTCAACAGAAATGATTATACAATATTTGACTCGCAATGTTTCCGGAGTAGAAACAAACGCTCATGATGTGACTCAATGTTACTCTTTGTCAATAAATATTACCAATTATGTTTTCCTTGTAAGGTAATTCTTTTTTAAAACTAAAGGAAAACCAACTGCCGGCGCCAACAGTATATTAAAAGTAAATGTTTAGAAAATTCAGAATTATTGAAGGTCTTATTTGTTGCACACTTGTCAAAAATCTTCTTTCCTTTTCTGCAGAAGACAATATGCATAGTGTATCGCCATATTCATAAATTCTTCGACCGCTCCGGTGACCTAGTGGTTAGAGAGACCGCCTTGGATTCTGGAGGTCGCGGGTTCGAAACCCGGCCAAGCCATACCAAAGATATATAAAAATGGTACTAACAGCTGCCTCGCTAGGCGTTCAGTATGATGAGGTTAGTGTTAGAACTGGTCGGCCTGGTGTCAGGATAATGTGACTGGGTGGGACATCATGCCACATATCTGCGGCATGATGCTTCAGTGCTAGGCATCACTATAAACTACAACACTGCAGACATCATAGCGATACGGGTAAAAAATTGTTAAAGCTATGTTCAAAATCCAAATCACACACACACACACACACACACACACACACACACGTAAATTCTTTACCTACAGAGGCAGGAATTGTCCGTATCGTTACATTTACCTATATATCGTGGTTCTGCGACGATTTGACAGTAGCTATGTTTATTTGGTAGATGATAGTAAATTTGGATTTACTTCTGAATGTGATTTGATGCAATATCTAAAAGTACACTTCCAACTAATATGTTCTGCCTATTTTTCATCAACTATGACGTGTATCGACTATAATAATTTTGTGTCGTAGTGAGAAGTCATAGCTGCCATTCGAACATTGGTGCACATTTTGGACAGTCTCTAAAACCTTGTTTAACGTTATCGCCATAATCTGTTACTAGTTTATGCCAAAACTAATTCATTTCATGCCAGTTGATTTTAAGACAGTAAGGACTATTCGTGATACGTTACAGGTATATAACAAAGATCAATTCAGATCATATCAATTGGTTTTACGACATTAAGGACAATTCGTGATACGTTACATGTATATGATAACGATAAACTCGTTTCTCACGAAATGGTTTTACAATAGTAAAGCTATTCGTGATACGTTACAGGTGTTAACGAGCCTCTTACTTTTCTACGTCGTAACCTTACAACGGTTATATGAAGACTACGACCCAATGACCGTGAAGTAACGTTTCTTAGCAAATTAAAGATGAAGTTCAACAAGCAGACGTGCAAGAAAGAACACAAAATTTAGATAATGTTGTATCAGTAGTTTTCGACTCTAAAGCTAATAAACTTCAGAGAAATGTGTACGAGTTATATAGTAATTATCATTACTTCATCATAAGAGTAAGGTGTCTGTGTACCGTACTAACTACCCATACTTCCTCTGCTCCAGAGTAATATGTCTGTAGGCTGTAGTAATTACCCATGCGTCCTGAAGTAATTTGCCCATATTTCGTTTGTAGAGTAAAGTGTCTGAATGCTGTAGTAATTACCCATGCATCCTGCTTAACTAATAATTTACCACAAAGAAAAAGGCTGCTGCACTGGGCGCTTTCTGTATATCCGGATCCATGTTCAAATAAATCCAATTGATTTTAATTTTAGTGCAGGAGAAATGTTGTCTTCAAATTTGCTGCTATCGACAATACACCGCATTTAGGATCTATAAATCTTATGGCTGACCTTATAAATTAGATCAGCTCCGGATTTACGAGAAACAGAACCGGATTACGTAAGAGTAGCAAATCCAGACAAGGGATGTCTTTCAGTCCTTATTGTTAGTTTGAAACTGTGATTAGCAAGTCATGTGTTACCGTTGGAAATGCGTTTCTGACCGGCCAGTTACGGTCGCGAGAAACCGTTATATTTATCATTAAGTCCGTTTTCACGACCGCTTTGCTAGCAATTAAATCGCAGGGCATTGGTTAAGTTTACCTCAACGAAAATTAAAACAATTACGATAATCAAATTTAATTAGATAATGAAATGCACAGTAGAAACTTACTGAATTTAAGTTTGGAAATGTATATATCACGGTTGGGGCCACATGTTGTACTAACATGTATTTAAGAGGATTAACTCTAGCTGCATATTTAAGTGTAGTAGAAAGAAACAAAAAAGAATGAACATGGTGAAAATATAACAAAAAGATAAGCAGTGAGATAAAGTACTCTGCAAGGAAACGAAGCATTTAGAAATATAGAACTGATAATTTCGACATACTAGCTACAATAGGTTTGACGCCCGGTTCCGGTATCGGAAAACATGCGGTTTACTCAGGTTTTATCTTTTTTCTTCTTGCCTTACATATGCCTAATTTCGTCGTCATATAATTTCTAAAATGAATCTTCTAAGATCTAGGGAATATGTTTCAACATATTATTGGTTATAAATATTTTTTAAAATAAAACAAAAATATTAGGCTAGAAGGATTTTCTTCGCTATCAAATTCAAAGGTCTAAATGGATAGAAACTGAGTCAATCATCTACTCGAATGAGTCAGATAGCGGATTTTGATTGGTTGAATGTCAGGGATGATGTCATGTTGAAATTATCAATAGAAACTACAAATAGGGACCAACGACTTTTGTAATGATCATTGCAAATAATTGCAAATCGGTTACTTTCAGTACCCAGTTTTCAAGGGTAGAAACTATTCCACGTTCTAACTAATTCTACAAATAATGCCAATGTGGCGGAAAAAAATTTAATTTAAATCCTAGTCTTAGTTATGACAATACGAAGAAAGATATAAGCTCTACTGTTCCAACGATGCAGAAAATTCAACTTCGCTCAAAGTACGCATTCCTTTGGTGGTCGTTTGAGGCAATTGTGTGCAATTATCCGTACATTCTGATATGATTTATTTTACAGCCTAACGTAAAACAACTATTTTATAACCATGGCTATTATGTTTCTTTATCGCTTTAACATTTTGAGTATAACAAACACTTTACGCAACAGCCGCATTGATTGAGTGGATTCCAGTGAACACATAAAGCCATCACCGACTGTTGTAAAAGTTGGAAGCAGGGTGGAGAAACGTTTAAATTATTAACTTCCAGTGTGGTATGGGATCAAAAAGCTTTGGACATAAATAAAATAAAACAGAAGAGCAAACTTAATCCAAATTTCGTTTTTAATATTGCAGCTGAGAAACATGACGGTGTTAAGGTATTTCCTTTACCAGTGTGCTTTTACTTAGTGTTACATACCAATAAAACAGCTAAATGTATTACCCCTCACCACAGCCAGTATGCGCTATTTCTAGTTGCATGGGGCTAAAAATGGTTATTCCATACATGAAATAAAAATCTTTGATGAAAAGCAGAAACAGTCAATCAGTATGAGATTTATAAGATATTGTCGAATCTTTTTTAAACGGCCGACTCGGAGAAGGAAAAAAGATGGTATCTTAAGACACGTTTCTATAACTATAGGTTTTACTCCTGAACTGTTACTTTAGGGACTTACGAAGAATACTATCCTAACTCGCTTATTCATTGAGCCCAGTTGCAAAACAATACAGACCCTGATCTGATGGCGTCTGATTCGCCAGCAGAACAGGGTTTCTTGTGTTTGTTCTACTAAGTACTTTTAACAAGCTGCATAGACCAAGTTCTGCCGGGGCATTATGCGGCTCTATTAGTGAGCGAGTATATACCGTAACCGATTGCAAAATAGAGGCCACTATTAGTTCTGACCGTACTTGGTTCTATGTGCGAAGTAACAAGAACATCGATCTTGTATTTTTTTACGGGAGAAGAACAATGCGCATTAGATTCGTATAATGTTTTTTGTGCTGCTGCTAGGAGACGAAAATATGCAGCAGTGGGTCCAATGCTAACATATTGCTGTCCCTGTTCCTAGATATTTGTTCTCATAAACATTCTTGTTAAGTGGCATCCATTAACAAAAGTGTATGTCAAATATCGTTCTGTAGGTACATTTGCTTAAATTAAATATTAGCTTTTGTTTCAAAATTTAATGCTGCTATAGTTTATCCAATGGTTTACTGCATCCTGATTGTTTAATGCTTTGGACCTTAAATATCATCAAAGTACTTCCAGACGAAATCATTGATTGGATTGGACTTCTACAATGCTGACCAGATACAACCCAAGAGGACGCCGGGTCAATCCTAACAAATAATAGGGAAGTACGAAGTTATTTTAACAAGCGCAGTTTTCTTTGTGACATTACAGCTCGCGACACTCGGTCCGGTTCGTACTAGATCGCACATTTAGACTGACCTCGTCCAAAAGTGACCAAGTAATTTAAAAATAATTTGCCATATTTATTTTTTATGGAGTATAAATAATGACCATCCAAAATGAATACGGATGTATGTGGATTCAAATAAAGTGAACCTTTGCTATTTAAAGGTATGTGTAAGCAAATTCTAAGAAATGGTACCCATTGCTGACATATCCAGTTCAGAATATCTACTTGACATGCTGGACTTTTACTATTGGAGAAATAGATTTCGCCTCTCCAACTAAATTCCAAATTGCCTGGCTTGTCGAGTAATTAACTTGACGATGAAGTAAAGAAACAAATGATTGTTGATTCGTTAATGGTCCTTCTAGTGATATATGTAGAACCAAAGAAGCATTATGGTTTCAAACCTCAATTATTGATCGTTTTACCATATTGTCATATGCGTTTTGTTTTACTGCTTTCTTTTTGTATAAATATGCAGCAATAACACAATAGTATTATACATACATTTGGTTGTAAATGTTGTCCAAGGCAAACAAATAAAATCAGGCACTGAACACGTTTCTTTTAATTGGAATTTTTAACGTATAAATCACTCTGAAACAGACAAACACGAACATTGGACGTTTGTCTGGTTTAGCGTGGATGACAAACACCTGAACTTGACATATGTTCAAACAACGGGGAAACTGTTATCAGTATATACGAATATATACAATCACATTCTGTTGGTTTTGTAACCTATGTTTGGAACATATTTCATAATGCATGGGCACTATTTTTATATATCCATGTGTCTGGTATTCATATGTAATGTCTCACGCATCTATTCATCCTAATAGATGCGTGAGACATTACATATGGTAAATCTAGACGTTCTAGGTCATTTCCTTATGCTTAATTAAATGGAAGCTAACATTTGAAGAAAGACTAAACTAATTGCGAGCCGTCTATTTAGGTTAGTAAAGGCGGAAAGATTTGTCAAGTGAATCAATGCATGTAAAAGAACATATAGTGTCTTATCTAGAATTGATTGCGGATCCCATGGCAACGTTTCTACGCCATTTGCTGAGAAACAGATTGGATTCTGGTATCAAGCCATATGCCCTCGAGATTGTAGAGACTAAAATGAAATTAAGTGTCTTTAGGGATATATAGTACTGGCATCTTCGAATAAAATAGCCAAATGAAGAGCTGTAAAGTATGCTTTTTCTTCCACATCAGAATTTTGTATACCATCTCAGAGTTTTACCACATCAGATTTTGGAATACCATATCAGATTATGGTATACCATATCAGATTTTGGTACACAACTAAAAACCTAAAACTATAGTTTGCACCTGTGAAAGTAACTTTCGCTATACATGTTTAGATATTTTTAAATTATTTTTGGATACGGCGAAAACTAGCATCATATACCGTTTTAGATACAGCGAAAACTAGCATCATATACCGTTTTGGATATGGCGAAAACGAGCATCATATAACGTTTTAGATATGGAAACAAAAACAAGCATCATATGCCGTTTTGGACAGGCGAAAACAAGCATCACAAGCCATTTTGGACAATGCAGAAACACACATAACATACCTTTGTGGATACTGTGAGAACAACCATGAAAAGCCATTTGCTTCTCATACCAGGTCAAATATATATATATATATATATATATATATATATATATATATATATATATATATATATATATATATATATACAAAAGGCAAGTAAAATCAGACACTGGGTGAAACTCAAAGCGTTGGGTTGATCTTGTCTTCAGGCGTGAGAAGACTACTTCTTGGACAAGATACTGGTGTAAAGAGTAAATGAATCATGTAAAGATGGGATATGGGATAATAATAGGCGTAACAACACTGTAATGGTACTCTCCAGCTTAATGAATATATCAAAGGGTACATAATAATTTGATTCTATTATGTTCTTAATATATCTATAAAACCCGACTTAACAAATCGGTGATATAGTGCATTAACAATTGCGACATTCTGACATTATAAATGCTGAAAGAAACACACAGGTGACAATGCTCCAGCAATTCGTAGCTTGAAAAAACAAGACACATGACCTAATCGTAAATACATTCTCTACCGCCGTTTCCTTTTCTCGCTGTGAACGTATTTTTATGGATACATGAGGTTGGATGTCAGTTACTTCCCTCTGAATTTGATCGAAAGCGCTACCAGAAATCTCGGACCAACAAATTCTGTATTAATTGTTTTTGTTAGGTCTGTTTATTTGCATGTTTCAGGTGCCCCACAAAAAATACATCACAAGAATACGATCATTTAGGGATAAACATATTTGTATAAACTTAAGAGACAAATACGGACCGGGTTTTCCATGTGAGTCAGGGCGTACATGGAAATAAAATAAAAAAGTTAATAAATAAACTATTATGATTTAAAGATATCTGCTTGTCAAGTACATTACATCCATTTATAGAGACACATATTCTAACGTTTAGGAGGAGATACAGTCGATAAATGTTTCTAAAATGCATACACATAGATTATGTGAAGCATTCTGAATGGGTACACTGTATGACCAATTCAAATATAGCACTGGCCTTGCTCCAGACGCAATATTAAAAGTTAGGTGGCCCAATAAATTTCCGTTGTAGCTCTTGCATTTTCTGATGCCCATTGCTTTGCTTCATTGTGCAATGCTTTATATAGGTCCATCACAACGGCATGCTGGTTTTCTGAGTTAGGGAGATTCTTGATTGATATGTGTTGCGTATGCGGAAAGGTAAGATTCAGTTACAACGAAGGTTCAAGACAAAAGAGAAAGCTAATCAAATTTTGAAGACAGATACTCTTAATGACAGCTGCAGGCAATTGTACAAGCCATTTTACTACTAAAATCGATAGCAAAGGAGATTTACATCAGTGTACTTCAAAATATTAAGAAAACAAAGTGGTGCTAGTTTTTCAAAATTACGTTCGTATATGGTCATACTGAATTCAGACCAGATAGCCCAATTTATTCCGTGGCGCAATCTAATTGATAACTGATTGATGACGGTCAATGAATTCAGGTCGTTAATATCTTTGATGAGCAGAAGTTGAAACAATGCTGCCTCAGATCAATGCGTAACTGAAGCGGGATTTGTCAAAAACAAACAAGACGGCGCTCTAGACAAATATGGCTTTTATTACACAAATCAATGACCGAGATACCGTCCTTGAAATAGGCAAGGTACTATAAATATTATGGAGTATATAGTACAACATACACCGCAAGCACCTGCTATGTATTCAACGACACAATCCTAATATACTGAACATACGTTCCATCTAATGTTGAAAGTGCCAATTAACGATGTGAAACTGCTTATCGGTTAATTTGGTATCCATAATAAAGTATCGTACTCCCAAAAAACTATTTGAACTGGATAATGACACCGGTGTAATAATGTCACTTTTTATACACTCCGTGTTCTTTACGCAAGCACTGGCTGCTGAATGCATTTATTATTTTCTTTCTTGTTTACTAACGCATGCAAGAAGCTGTAAACCTCACTACGATAAAATATTTCTCTTCTTTGGTCTTTAATATTTCATATGACAACGATAACGGAATCAATTCAAAGTATTATATCTACTCGTTTTCATCAAAGGTACTAGCTTCCTAATCTTAATTGCCTTGTAGATCAAGAAGGGTCAAGGTTGCTTCTCTGGCACAACAGAGTGGGTTTCGGATTTTATCATTTTCTCTTCTGTGTTGGTAATCATGCCATAATGTCTTGTTGCAATGTAATTAGTTCTTGTCTCCGTTGCACTGATATGCAGGACAAACTTAATTGAAATTTCAGATGCATAAATGAATGTGAATGTTGCATTGGCTTCGTAGACTTCGGTTCCCTCATCAGAAAATCAATCTGGAGTTTTAACGTTTCTTTGATGTGCAGCATTTGATAGACTGAAAGAGACTAGAAATGTAGAATTCAGCCATATGCAAGAACTGACTGACACAAATATGCTAAAGAATTTGTTGATACAATCTTGTCATCCTGGCTCTTTTCTTTCTTATAATACAGTTCTTAAGTTGTATAGAGTTTCAATCGCACGTTAACTTTGACCATGAAGAAAACATGATCTTATTTTGACAGATAAAAGTATTTTAAGTGATCAATTAGGGGGAAGTTCATCTTAATGGTAACAGCGGCGACAAAAGAAAAGCTTACCTTAAAGATTTAAAAAAGGACACGATAACATTATCTTTCTGGCCATATAAGATTTTTAAATAAGTTCAAGCATTATAAATTTCTACGATTTCTAATGCGTGGGTATATAATATTCAATAAAGTGGCAGCCGCTTAATTGGTCCAATATTAGTAAAATAAATACTCTCCTTTACCCTCTTTGGCACCATGCTTAATTCCTTTTCAGGTTATTCTTAGAGGTTTTTTATCAGTTGGCTGTTTTCTCATGCGCACCGGTTTCGCTGCTTTAAGGGATACTTTAAAAGAATACTCTATGAGACTGACATAAAATTTTGGGATATTTGGTGTAAATTGTCAAATAGCAATTATGAATTACCACCTTGGTCATACCTAAATGATATAACAAGCAAATCGAGGGTAGTCAATGTTAACAAATAACGGTGATTCTACACAATTACCGAGTCCACATCGCTCTTGTTCCCTATTTATAGAGACAATCAAATAACTGTATTAACGAAAAAGCGGATTTATTAACAAAAGTGCCGATAGTTATGGATGCAACTCATTGTATAAGGACGAAAGTAAGGTCTTTTATTTTTATAGACAACTTCATGATACTGATTTGGTTTACTGATGGATGTCGGTGTAGCAATGACGCACTAAAACTCCTGAACATTTAGGACAACTTTCTGATACTAAGAGATGCACTTTAGTGAAACATTACAAGCCACATTGATTTAAATTATCAGGTAATTTGTATGATATTTGCAAACGCATTTCGACCTAAATAACAAAATCTTTAGTCTTTTCTGCTTCCGTTTACCCTTTTCACACATGCATTTTGGTGTAATATGATGCGCTCGTTGTAGTCTAGCCGTGAAGAACGTTTCGGTACCACTTGTTATTTCTCCTTATATATTACGTTTCTGATCATATCGAATTACTAATGTGTTCCCGATAGGACTGAGTCATATTAAAAATGATCTTATGCTTTTATTATTCATTCTCTACTGAGGCATTTCATTTTCAGTCTTTCCCAATGGAGATCAGAAAAGCATAATGCAAAATGTTAAGGGTAATAGATGAAATAAAACAATGATTAATGATTGACAGTTTTACACAAGTTGATAGTTTTCTCAAATAATAATAATAATAATAATAATAATAATAATAACTATTATTATTATTATTATTATTATTATTATTATTATTATTTTAACTTCAGTAACTAACCCACATTACATTAATGCATTCAAGTCTGGTACATAACCATTCCGACGTTACGTTAAAATTTGCGCAACGGTTCCCTTACCTTCATGAGTTCGACAATAATTAAGCAAACTTATATAAGAGACTATAATTATCATAGGATCTTTGCATGAAGTTTTGCAACTTGTAGTCATTCAAATCATTGTAAATATTTCAAGGAATATGCCATATTCTTAATTTACTGTACAGTTGGCAGTTAACAACAAAGTGATATTCGTGGTCACTATCTGTACAAAAAGAACACAGTCGTTGAATGTACGCAAAGTTTTGAAATGTACCTAAATCACCTAGGAAAGGGAAGTTCTGCAAATGAAGATATAAAGCAAAAGCATATTATAAGAAGTATATAGGCGGTCTATGTGATATGGAAGGCAAAATTCATTTCTTATCCTAAATATAATCGTAGCTTTGTTCATTAACTCTTCAGCTCTTGCAAGAAATTAGCTCTGCATAAACTGCTTGAATACAAATAAACAAAATTCGTGTCACCTACAAAATGATCAATCCAAACTTTTATTTTGTAGCCAGAATTGATCATCAGTTAGCAACCCGAGTTGTTCAACATTCAGAGTGGTCACCCCTGGTTAACTGTAACGTATAAAACTCTTTTGGAAATCTGTTGTCAGACATCCTTAATCTTTGTACCGCAGTCTCGCCAAATTTTACCAAATCGTCAGTATACAACACTGCACATAACTGAGCATCATCCGTTACAATTCCACTATTCATCGCATAAATATTGAACTGGTAATCGTGTAAAGAGAAGCAGAAAAGAACAGGTGACAGAACACAGCATTGTCTGACAGTTTGTGTATATACGTTTTTATAATATTTTCAAACATCCCTCGCATTAGCAAGTCCAAATATTTTCTGAGCTCATCGAGTACACAGTAATTTGCTAGAGCAGTACCAAGGTTGCTTGTTCGTGGACACTCTTCGATGAACAAATCTGACATGCGCATAGCACTCTTCAACCTTCACAGTTTATTCTGCTTCACATACAGTTTCCATAAATGTATGTAAAGCAGCATAGATTCCATCTTGTTCTAACATTAGTGATATCGAGTCACAGCATGCAAGAGGAGATACTTGATGTTGTTGATATGGGTTTAATGCCATTTTTAGTACATTATGCTATACATGGCGGCCGGTATAACTGGTGGAGGAAGAACGCTGCAGAAACCTTAGAAGAACCAACGACTCACCGGAAGCTACTGGCAAGCTTCCTCACATAGCCACATAGTCCGAAGCCGAGATTCGAACTAACACGAACATAGCTTGGATGGCAGTGATCGGTTAATATTTGTATCTGTCTGGGAGTATAATTTTCATTGTGTTCATTTTCTTACAGCGGCAGGATCAGCGAGGCGAACTTAAAACTCTTGGTAAATGAATATATTCGATAATACTAATACTAGTACAGATAATACTAGTCATCACAATAGTCATTATCATCATCATTTTCTGTAGTAATGATATATTTTTATCCTAAAACATCACATGGATAAGGGTATTTACTTAGAAAATAGCGTCTGGTCTAGTTTTAGGGTTCCGCATCGGACTCGGGACCAAATTTATTTTTAAACAAAGCTGCATTCCCTGGTAAATAGAGAAACAATGATAGAAAGGATTAACACTCTTCTGTGTCTCTTCAGATGGATACTAATAAAACATCTGGTTTTGAATAAACAGTAAGCCCAGAATGTGGTGGAAATTTGGGCTTGTCAACCCTGTCGGGGAGATGATATAACATAAATAGGCCAAGGTAATGTATATTAGGTTTCTCGTCAGGCATACATAAACAAAACTCTGAAAAGGTCAACGTTACATATCCAGCTAGACACAAATCACTCGTATCTAACATAAATCTTGGCCATATAATGGCAAATTACGCATTCCACTGAAACATTGTTACTACCAGAGAGTTGTTTCCGACCGACAACTTGTACGATAAACAAACGTATAATACCCAATCACAACTAAATCAATCGGCTTAAGTGCAATTATACAACTTGGAGAAAGTACACATCGCCTTAAGAGCTCATTGAGTGTAACCAATATTATTTTCAGTCCTCATCTCAGGTGTTTCACAAAACTGGACGATCTTTTTTTTTTTTAGATGCTGGTGGTAAAACAATATTATCAGGTTTAGTTCTAAACAAGATACTCGTGTATTAGTGTAAAATTAAATTGGGGAGAGATTGTTTCTTTGAAATGTAACATGATGTATGGGACATAAATAAGCAAATAGATTGAACTTATCTATATGTAATTAATTTGTTCAATTAACTTTGAAGATGCAGATAGCAAGTAATCTGAAATGTTGGTCACTCCGACAATAATAATAATAATAATAATAATAATATCATCACAGGGCTCAAGATCTGCGGCGGAGTCGCATATTTTACGTGGGTAAGTTGACTACACACGCATAAATAAATCATAAATGCGTTCATATTACTCAAAGCAGATTTAATTTTAAGCTTTTACATTCGTCGTGTGCCGCACATGTGTGAAATTACTAAACTTTATAATTTTATGAACACTTACACAAGCAGGGTCTATAATCACACGGACACTGATTTAAGACACTGAAATGTTTGGCGCATTCATATGAGCAGGATGTGCACAAGGTGACATTGTATTTGTGCCGCGTATAGCATTACCTGTGGTGTATGATTCAGCTCTGTGGAACGATATTATACATCTATAGCTATACTTACTTGGTCGACCGACTTAGTGACACGTGAAAAGCACCAGAGGTAGGAGCTCACTTACCTCGTGTTTTCCATCCGTGGTACCAGCCATATGCAATTGTGAAGAGTGGTATTTTTCTGTATTGCAACATTATGTGGGTGCATTGTCATAAAGATGGCTTTTTTACGACATCAATAGTTCAGCAGTAGATTCTGTATGTTCTTCATTTTTGGTATTTTTTAGACTTCTTAAATAATGTTGTTACGTTAGATTACTCAGAATGTATTTCAAATTTTTAGTAGACAGACAAATCGCACACAGTGGGATAATATCCGGTTTAATATAGTTTGTCTCAGGCTACAGACCTATTTTTTTTACGAATCGATTAATTAGGTTTAATTATGTATCTTGCATATAGCAAACGATGATGACGGTGTTTCTAATCAAGTATTTAGTATTGTCTTAGATCGATTCATTAAGGAGCTTGGTTATTATGTTATTCCATGTACTCTTTCTTAACGAAGACCATTTTTAATGCATAACCAGGCTCTGTTTTTTGCTGCCATACACAACACGTAAAGTGGTGTTTGTGCTAAACCACGCTAGATGATTGATTGGATTATTAACTTGATGATTGATTAGATTATCATCTTGATGACTGATTAGATTATCATCTTGTCAATTGATTGGATTATCATCTTGATGATTGATTGGATTATCATCTTGATGATTGATTGGATTATCATCTTGTCAATTGATTGGATTATCATCTTGATGATTGATTGGATTATCATCTTGTCAATTGATTGGATTATCATTTTGTCGATTGATTGGAATATCATCGTGATGATTGTTTGGATTATCATCCTGATGATTGATTGGATTATCATCTTGATGATTGACTGGATTATCATCTCGATGATTGACTGGATTATCACCTCGATGATTGATTGGATTATCATCTCGATGAT